>JXCR01134233.1:0-26096 GCA_002079205.1 Phalaenopsis hybrid cultivar | reverse complement strand
CACTTAGCGAAGAGTGTAGTGCAATTATTCAGAAAAAGCTTCCTGAAAAATTAAAAGATCCAGGTAGTTTCACCATACCATGTGCTATCGGTGAAAAATTTTATGGAAGAGCTTTATGTGATTTGGGAGCTAGCATTAATCTTATTCCTCTATCAATTTTCAAAAGATTAGGATTAGGATAAGTCTCACCTACTTCTGTAACTCTTCAATTAGCGGATCATTTATATACTTATCCTAGGGGAGTTATAGAAGATGTGTTAGTAAAAGTTGATAAATTTATCTTTCCTATCTTTTCATTATTTTAGATATGGAGGAAGATAAGGAAATACCTATCATTTTAGGGAGACCATTTTAAGAAAAAATTGGTATATCCTATTTCAAACAATGCATGGGTAAGTCCAATTCATTGTGTTCCTAAAAAAGAAGGAGTGAATGTTGAAACAAAAGAGAATAATGAATTAATACCTATCAGACAAGTTACAGGGTAGCGTATTTGCATTGATTATAGAAAATTAAACATTACTACTAGGAAAGATCACTTTCCTTTACCATTTTTAGAACAAATAGTAGATAGACTTGCTGAACATAAATATTTTTATTTTTTAGATGGATATACCGGTTACCATCAAATTCCTGTTGCTCCTGAGGATCAAGAAAAGACAATATTTACTAGTCTTTTTGGAACTTTTGCTTTTCAAAGAATGCCTTTTGGATTATGTAATACACCTGCAACATTCCAGAGATGTATAATCTCTATATTTAGTAAGTTAATTGATGATGGATTGGAAGTATTTATGAATGATTTCTCTGTATTTGAAACATCATTTGACGCATGCTTAAATTATCTTTAAAAATTTTGGAGTTCAAGTATTTATGGATGATTTCTCTGTATTTGGAACATCACTTGACGCATGCTTAAATTATCTTGAAAAAGTTTTGGAGTTATTGTGAAAGAACTAATTTAGTTCTAAATTGGGAGAAATGTCAATTTATGGTTGCAGGAGGAATTGTACTAGGGCATAAAATTTTAGTTCTAAATTGGGAGAAATGTCAATTTATGGTTGCAGGAGGAATTTTGTTAGGGCATAAAAGATTGGGAGAAATGTCAATTTATGGTTGCAGGAGGAATTTTGTTAGGGCATAAAATTTTGGAAAATGACTAAATTGGGAGAAATGTCAATTTATGGTTGCAGGAGGAATTGTGTTAGGGCATAAAATTTTTAAATTGGGAGAAATGTCAATTTATGGTTGCAGGAGGAATTGTGTTAGGGCATAAAATTTTAATGGGAGAAATGTCAATTTATGGTTGCAGGAGGAATTGTGTTAGGGCATAAAATTTCAAAAAATAGTGGAGAAATGTCAATTTATGGTTGCAGGAGGAATTGTGTTAGGGCATAAAATTTTGAAAAATGGTATGGAAGCAGACCATTTATGGTTGTAGGAGGAATTGTGTTAGGGCATAAAATTTCGGAAGATGGTATGGAAACAATGGTTGCAGGAGGAATTGTGTTAGGGCATAAAATTTCAAAAAATGGTATGGAAGCAGACCCTAAAAAAATTCAAGTTATATCTAAAATAACACCTCCTACAAATGTAAGAGAGGTTAGGAGTTTTCTTGGACATGTTGGTTTTTACAGGCGTTTTATTAAAGATTTTTCAAAAATTACTAAACCTCTATGCCAACTTTTAGAAAAGGACAAGAAAATTGAATTCACTGAAAGTTGTTTAAATGCCTTTGAATTATTAAAGAAAAAATTAATCACAGCCTTTATTATAATTTCAGCTAACTGGGAGAACCCCTTTTGAACTGATGTGTGATGCTAGTGATTATGTTATTGGAGTTGTTCTTGGACAAATGTATGCAAAATTTTTGAAAGTTATATACTAGGCTAGTAAAACCATTAATGATGCTCAAATTAATTATACTGTTATTTAAAAAGAGTTACTAGTCATTGTGTATGCTTTAGACAAATTTAGATCTTATTTATTTGGTACTAAATGTGTTGTGCACACTGATCACTCTACTATTAAATATTTATTAGATCTTATTTAATTGGAGCTAAATGTGTTGTGCATAATGATCACTCTGTTATTAAATATTTGATGCGATGTTAAGGTTAATTAGATGGATACTTTTGATGCAAGAATTTGATCTTGTGGTTATTGATAGAAAGTGAACTGATAATCAAATTGCTGATCATTTATCGAGATTAGAATATCATGAATTTTATGACACTCATAATAAAATTACACGCAGTTTCTCTGACGAACAACTTTATAATATTAATGAGTGAAAAATACCATGGTATGCTGATATTGTTAGTTATATTGTAAGTGATATTTTGCCAGCTATTCTGACATTACAACTGCAAAGAAAATTCATTCATGATGCGAAAACATATTTTTGGGATGAGCCTTATTTATATAAACAATGTAAGGATCTTATTATGAGGAGATGTGTACCTTATGAAGAAACTGATTTAATCATTCATAAATGTCATGATTCTGAATTTGGAGTACATTTTAGGATTGATAAAACTGTTTATAAAATTTTACAAGCTGGATTCTATTTGCCTACTATCTTTAGAGATATTTATAGATACATAAAAACTTGTGATCAATGCCAGCGAGTAGGCAACATATCTAAAAGAAATGAAATGCCTCTGAATTTTATGTTAAGTTTGAGATCTTTAATGTTTGGGGATTAGATTTCATGGGACCATTTATTCCTTCATTTGGGAACTAATACATACTCATTACAGTAGACTATGTTTCAAAGTGGATTGAAGCACACGCTTTACCTCATTGTGACGCTAAAAGTGTTTCAAGCTTTTTAATGAAAAATATTTTTACCAGATACAGAATGCCGAGAATGATTATCACTGACGGAGGATCCCATGTTAGAAATAAATACATTCAGAGATTGGCAGAAAAGTTTAATATTATTCATAGAATATCTACTGCCTATCACCCTCAAACCAGCGGGTTAGCTGAAGTTTCTAATAGAGAGATTAAACAAATACTTGAACCCTAGTAGAATAGATTGGTCCACTAGATTGGATACCGCATTATGGACTTACAGGACTTCTTATAAAACTCCTATTGGAATGACACTTTATAGACTAATTTTTGGAAAGACTTGTCACTTACCAGTAGGATTGGAACTTAAAGCATATTGAGCTATTAAAGAATTCAATTATAATTTGAAAGAGGCTGGTAAGAAGAGATTATTACAATTAAATGAATTGGAAGAATTACAAAATGAATCTTATGATAACGATAGAATATATAAGGAGAAACTAAATTTATGGCATGATCGAAAGATTAACCGGAAGAACTTTGAACCAGGACAAGAAGTTTTGTTTTACAATACAAGGCTGAAGTTATTTCCTGGGAAATTGAAGTCTGGTTGGGTATGACCATTTACTGTGACTGAAGTTTATACTCACGGAGCTGTTGAAATTGAAGATCAAAAGACTGGAAATAGATTTAAAGTAAATGAGCACAGATTAAAACCATATTTTGAGGGTAAAAGACCAAATTTTAAAGAGGTTTTTAATGATCAGTCAACTTGAATAAGACCTGAATAGGTTGGGCTGACGACATTAAACCAAGCGCTTTATGGGAGGTAACACATAATTATCTTTATTTTTATTCCGATTATTGTAGTTTTTTTTAAATTATTATTAGTTTGTGGTAGTTTTGAACTCTACTACTCATATTTACTCTTGAATCATCATAAAAATTGGATCCATAGAGAAAAATTAGAACGCATTCGGACAAAAGAGAAACTATGCAATTTTTGCCTTGGGTGCCAACGACAGGTTTTTCCCTAGAGTCCAAAAAATTAAATTATAAAGGCTCGCCGACGCCGACGGCCAGACCGACGGGATGGCAGTTTTTGGAGTTTGAATGGACAGTTTTTTGCTGTTTTAGGCGGGAGTTACTCCTTTTAAACTTAAAAAATCAATTCCTAAGTTCATATTAACCCAAAAATGAAGTGAAACTCCACTAAATTCATCTCTATAGTGTCCAATTCTCCTGAAAACCATAGAACGTGAGTGTTCAATCGGAGAAAGTTCATAAGTGTGGAAGTGCAGCGAATCTTCAACAAGGTACTGACAAAGTAAAGATTAATCAAGGAACGAGGATTTGTAAATCGAAGATTGAATAATCCCTCGAAGGAAATTGAATAGATGATTGTGCGGCAAAGATGGAAAGTGTTGTGCTACACTGGAACCGCCATAGTTGTTCCTGTGGTGAAGGAATTTTATGTTAATTTGCATATAATCAACTAGGGAGTCATCTATGTGCGAGGTAGATGGATAACTTTTACTCCTGCATGGATCAATGAGTTATATATGATCGAGAACGTTCCTATCTGCCATTATTCCAACTTTTTCCCGACAAGAAACCTGATGAATGAAATTTACCAATTTTTAACGGACGAAACTGAAGACTGGGAAATGAGAGAAAATGAGTATGTTTGCTTTTCTACAACACTTCTAAACCCTGTTTCTAAACACTGACACTTCTTCATTTCTGCAAAACTGTTACTGATGATGAGGATCGGTAAAGTTTCCAAGGAAAGTGCAATTCTGAATTACTGCATCCAAATGGGACTGTCGATCGATATTGGATCCATAATTGTGAAGTCTGTTTTGGGCTTCATCGTTCATGAATCAGTTTATGGGCTTGGACACCCTTCCACAATTTTCTTACTTTGTAGTCAGTTCCAATTATCTTATGAAAATTAGGAAAAGGTATTTTTACCTTGGAAGCCTTTGGGCCCAACTGAGAGATTCCCAGCCAATGAAGATGAAAATGATATGACTATTATGGTAGATCAATCGTATCAGAATTCACTGCCTATTCAACATTTAGTTACGGAAAAGACATTAATAATCCTTTACAGAATCAAGAAATTGGAGAAGGAGGTACAAAATGTTATGAATGCAATTAACAATATCTCTGATTTCTTCGATCATCTAGACAGGAGGATGAAAGAACAATTTGCTCACTCCGGACATATCAAAGACAGTTTGATACGGCTGATGAGAAAGATAAAATTGATAGAAGAGGATTCTACTGAAGAATTTCCATACCGACCCTTCTATAACCTTTTCGTTTATGCGCAATCAATGGGTGATCTCAGAGGAGAATCTAGCACTGAATCTGAAGAGTAGTAGATTTGCATTGCTACCTGTATGTGTATGTGTGTAATTTGGTTTGAACTTTATGTTTGATTTACTTTAAAATTTTGCATTTAGATCTCTGTATAGTTGAGACTGAGCATAAGATGTTTTTTTTTCAGCGTGTTGAGTGTTGCGGCTTGGATTGTGCGCTGAATTGATGTATTAAGGTTGAGAAAATACCAAACTTAGGTGTTTCTTGTAACGTGTATTGTAACCCTTGGAATTTTTATATAATTGTGATGTTTTGTGTTGTGAATGTTTATTTGTGATAGTACATCATTTAATCACTTAAAATTATGTCTATAATGATTGAACAAATGTCGTTGAGTCTTGAAATTGATCGAAATCGCAAAAATCTGGAAATTGAAGCCGACGGCGCCCTCAACGCCACCGACGGCGGACTTTTCTCAAGACTTAGGATATTAATCCAATAGAGCTCGCTGACGGTTCCGAAGACCCCGCCGATGACGAGATCCCAAAAAAACAGCTTTAGTCGCGATTTTGACCATTCAACTGCCACTATTCATCATCCCCTTCCTCTAAAAAATGAAAATTTTGACCTAGGGCTTGAGAGATCTTGGATTTAGGGGCGATTTCAAGGCATTTAGACACCGGATTTGATCATCTCTTGGTAAGAGCTTCACTCCAAACTAAAAATATTTGATTTTTATTTCCTCTACTTTGTTACCGACTTATCACTATAGTGAGGTAATAAGAGATAAAGCTATTCAGAATTTCTATATTCAGAATAACAGAAATATAAATGTGGGGAGAATCATTTTAAAGAATATACTGACCACGGTAAGGAGTGAAATAAGTGGAGGTCTAGGACATCCTGGCCTTATTTATGCACTTTGCCAACTTTCTGGAGTTGAAGCTAGAGATGATGACGAATGGTTTTACCCTATGAAGCCCAATTTGTAAACTTTTTGGAGTAGAATTTAAAGATGAAGAATGGGTTTATCCTATGAAATCCCTTAGTAAAGCTAATTTATTCTGGAGTGAAAAGTGGAGATGAAGAATGGGTTTATCCTATGAAACCCATTAGTAAAGCTAATTTGAAGACTTTGAATCCCATGAAAAATGGAGAACTGGGAGTAGGAGTCAAGAACCTTCTACTAGTAGAGATATAACTTTTACTAGTTATGACCTTCCACCTTCTAGTTCCCTTACCCTGACTAACTTAATGAATGAGTTGACCTGGCAGCGAAAGGGTATAGAGCTAATAAATGAAAGAATTGTAGGTTTAGAATGTAGATATGATTATGATAGTGAGTACCTACAGAGGCATTCTGACTTTAAGATAGCTTACTACGAAGCTCAGGCCCGACACTACTGAGGTGAGCCTGATGTTACTTTTCCTGAATGCCCCCGATATACTCAGTATCAGCTCAATCCACTTGCTGACCAAGGAGACGAAGACATAGTTTGGGATTTTGACATTTGATAGTAATTGATGTACTTTTATTTTATTTTTGTATTTTTTGTAATAGAAATAGATATTTGTGTGTTTGTACTTTCATTGTTATGTTGTATGGATAATGTACTATTACTTTTATTTTTATAATTTTTGTAATACAGATAGATGTTTGTGTGTTTGTACTTTCATTTTTATTTTTATGTTACAATTGGATAATTATTGTTATAATTGTTGTGAAATTGTTAAATTGTAATGTGATGTGATTTTTATTTTGCATTTTAATTGTAATTGTTTTGTTTAGCATTGTGGATGTGTTAGCAAGATATTGTGTTTGTATAATGTTTAGTTTTGTATTTATTTCAAAATTTCATTACCCAGCAAATTCTCTAATAATATATATGTATAGAAAGCTCCTAATGTTACAGACCAGGTGAAGTAAAAATCTTGAGAAGGACTGCTAAAATGTCAGAATGATGAAAATGCCTAAAATACTGAGGTATGATTTATATTTAAAATTTTTCTTTCAACTTGTATCATTTCATATTGAAAAATTTAAGTTTGGGGGAGGGCAGAAAAAGATTAACTATTAGATGTTCTCAATTTAAATATTTTCAAAAATTATTAATATGATTTTATGTAGTGAATTTAATTTAGATAACTATATTTTGTAGATATTTAAATATTATGGTAGATTTAAAGGAATATTTTTGTAATGAAAATTAATTTTGTGGATTAAGATATTTAGTATAAGAGAATAAGACTATAGTTAACTATTTAAAGTAAAGAAAATTATTTTTTGAAGTGCTAAGAATTTGGAAATTCATTTGAGAAGAAAAAGTAATGGAATGCTTTGAGTTTCAAATTTAGGGAAGAAATGTGATGTTCAAAATCATTAAAGACTATCCAGATATAGTAATCCTCACTTGAAAAAGAAAATAAGAAAGGATTGACAACAATCCCTGAAAAGAAAAGAAAAATATATAGGATTGAAAGCAATCCAAAGGGAAAAGAGAAAAGAGAAGAAAGAAAAAAAATATGAAAGTGAGGAGAAGCTGGAGGAGATGCCTAATCAAAAATTGGCTTCACTGGACCTACCTAAAGGGAAAACTTAAATACGTTCCTGAACTTATTTTTATGGATTAGATCTTTTACTAGTAGTATTCTCATAAAGTTCCTATCATTTGAATATTTTAAGTGGCTTGATATTACAACATATATTCATTCTTGAAATGAATAGAAGACAAACTTGATGATTAGATAATGTTGTAGCTACAGAGTTATATTAATTAATTGAATTTTTTTTGAAAATCTCACTATGATATTTACTTAAATCATACTTATAGTATTTCTTAATTAAAACCTTACTACAATAGATCATAACTTTCATATAGTACTAAAATTAAATGAGAGGACAAGTAATAGTTAAGTTTGGGGGATTTTGACCAGAGGAAAATATGTTGAGATTTTCATGCCTATTTTACACTATTTTTGATGATATTGCACTTTAAAGAAATGTATTTTTGATATTTTGTTGCAAGTATGATGAATTATGGTCATTGGAGCAAACAGATGCAAAAAAGAGCGAATTGGAGCGAAAAGGACCAAAATGTGAAGATTTGAACTAGGGCGCCAACAGCGAGCCCAACGGCGCCGACGATGAGATTTTCCTGAGACTCCAGAGAAATAATTTAGAAGACCCACCGACGGCGCCCTCGAGGCCACCGACAATGAGATCGGCGGTTATGTCTAAAGGTGCATTGAATGTTGATAATTTTTAGAGGGATGCTTAGGTAACTCTTGGGAAAACTCTTCTACAAATTTAAAAACAGATTTTGGCCAAAAATTAGAGGAGGAGGTTCTAGAATTTAGAGGGGAGGCTCTAGAAATTGGAGTGGAGGCTCTAGAATTTGGAGGACGCTCTAGAGTTCAAAGAGTTGGCAGGTTAGAACAACGTCCAACAGCCCCAGTAGTGTGTGGAGAGTTTACTTTAGGGTTAGATTGTGAGGAATTCTTCGAGAGATTGTAGGAGTGGAGGGAAAGTGAGAGATTTCTTCCTCCTTGCTGCTTTAAAGAGGAATTCTGTGTCCCGTAAAGAAAGGAAAAGATTTAGAGAAACTTAGAGGAGTTTGCTTGGGGAGAATTTAGAGATAAGTGTTATTTACTTGTTGTAGTTTGTATGACTTTGCTTTTATGTATGAATTCCGAGTGTTTTTGTGTCTTCCCCATGAGTTCTGAGTAGTTTTCTCTATCTTTCTCCTTGTCTTGGATTTGTGAAATGGTGATTTGAATTGGTTGAGCCTTGAAAATGTTAAAGATGTTGTGATGATCTTTTCACTTTGATCTTAATTTACTTTCAATCTAACCAATTGATTTGTTAAATTATGTTGAGTTTTACAACTAAAGTGAAGATTACACCAATCTGACCAATTGATTTGTTAAAATATGTTGAGTTTTACAACTAAAGTGAAAGGTTACATTCTAAGGGTTGGGTGCAAATAAATAGGGAAATAATATTATCAGATTCAGGGAGGTCAAAGCCCTTGGAAGTTGGGTGCAAATAAATAAGGAAATAAAATTATCGGGTGTAAAATTGGAGATTTTAGAGTGACAGACTAAGATCTCTCATTCGGCCCTATCATTTGGGTGCTGAAGTGTAGATTTTAGCCCTCAGGCGAGGGGAACGTGGGAGCTCTGAAGTGAGAGCCAGTGTCCTCCCAGCCTAGCTGTAGATTCAGTGAACAAGCTTAGGATTAGTCAATGTTCTTTATGTTTGGACCAAAGGGTAAAGAATATGTATGCTCCTATTTGGCACAATACAATTTGAACTGATTTACTTTATCCATTCTTTATAACTTTTTAACAAGGAGAAGGATGCTTTCCTATATATTGAATATCACGTTAGAAAATTTATTAGTATAAGTTATTTAAGAGTTAATAAAATTACATATTTATTTCAATTGCCTATTAGTGATAGATAAGCAATTTGAATTATATTATTGTGATTAATTCTTGATTTTCTAAAATCTTAGTTCTAGTTTCTAAACTACCTCCTGTGGGATCGATATCTAGGACTCCATTAGAGCCCTATATTACTTGAGCAATATGTATACTTGTGTTGACATCGATATCTAAGATTTGCTTTTCTAAAATCTTAGTTCGTAGTTCTAAAGTTACTCCCTATGGGATCGATATCTAGGACTCTATTGGAGCCCTATATTACTTGAGTGATACATATACTTGCTGTGGGATCGATATCTAGGACTCCATTAGAGCCCTATATTACTTGAGCGATACATATACTTGTTCGATATCTAGGACTCCATTAGAGCCCTATATTACTTGAGCGATATGTATACTTGCGTTGACAATATCTAGGACTCCATTAGAGCCCTATATTACTTGAGCGATACATATACTTGCATTGATAAGTATTCTAATCTACTCCCTGTGGGATAGATATCTAAGACTCCATTAGAGCCCTATATTACTTGAGTGATACGTATACTTGCGTTGATAAGTGTGAATACCATTATTGAATATTTTATATATACATCTTTATCGAATCTATAACTGTTATTAAGTTTTTTGTGCAATTGCTGAGGAATTAAATCTTCTAGCAGCAGTATTAAATACTTGTATTTTTAAGCATATATAAAGTCACGAGGAATTAAATCTTCTAGCAGCAGTATTAAATACTTGTATTTTTAAGCATATATAAAGTCGATGTCACTTAGTTATGTAGTTGGTCATTCATTTTTTATTCTTCCTAAATAAGTTTTTTATTCACACCATTGGCTGGTATAATCCTAATTCTTCCTTATTATTCCACATAGAGTCACAAGACCTTTAACATTTTTTTTCGTTGACATTAATTCTACTTGATTTCCTTGAAAATTGAAATCCATTTATTGTTGTAAAAGTAACCCCATACATGTTTTTAAGTCAACTATCATTACAAATTTGTAGATTATGCATCCCAATAGTACGTGACAACATGTCCATAGAGCCCCAATCAAGTTATCTCAACTTATTTTGGTTTTTAATCCAGCCTACCTATTGATCAACCCCCTTAGGCATAGGTGTACCCTTTATTAAGTCTTTTTTTAAGAGAGCACTGTAGGCTCTCTCATCTTAGAAATGATTATCTACCAAGTTAAAGTGATTTAGTATCTGCATAGTGGCTTTATTTTAACTAAATAATTGGAGGCTTTTATCCCACTAGAACTGTTGAAACTCTTGTTGGCTACTTTTGTTTCTGAAAAATTTAGGCAAACACAACACCTTTTATCATTATTTTTTAGTAACCCTTAGGATGCAATTGACCACAAGGAAACATCATTATAAGAGGTCTCTTTAGAATAAAAGGAATTTTATTTTGAATTTTGGTATGGTTATAAAGGTCTTTTCTATAGAGACTTTCATATGTATTCTCTCGAGTCGTAAGGTATGATTTACCTTATACCACTTATTTAAGATTTATGTTATGATTACTTTTCAATTCAAAAATATCATAGAAACTCTATTTGTTTTTTCTTAGCTTTTATCCACTTGCAACCTTTCCATTATCTCTTTACTCTTATAAGCGAGGGTGACCATGAAATGAGGACTTTGAAAAGGGATGAATGCTAAGAAGTCCATTATTGGTCAAAACAAAAAGAGGCACGGACACATTATTGTGCATCCTAAGAGTCTATTTTTTTTAATATGTAGGCCATAGCTCCTATATTAAAGCTGTAGCACCATGCTGTTTTAGCAGTTTTCTCACTAACAACTAGATACCATAGAAAAAGCTCTCGGAGACTTTGGTTGACCATGTTTTTCTTAAATGGGTAAAGAATGGTACTAATAATAAAAAATAAAAAGAATAAAATATATCCTCTAACCAATGAAATTTTAGACACGTACAATCACAATAAAAGTACTAGCATTCATATTCATAGCCTTTCATAACAATTTAAAAGAAAAAAAGCATAATATTGAATTATAGCATAAAAAATATAAAAATAATAATAATAAATCTTCTAATACATTACTTTATTTGCTTAAGAATACATGAACAGAATATAAATAAAATCTAACACAGAGAAAAAAAACTATTAATTTTGTTGGGGCTCCTCAGTTAAATGTCGTTTGCCATGGAGATGTGATTAGCACTATGATACGCCAAAACATTACCTACTTTTTCATATATATTTTATGCTTCATTTTAAATATTTTTAATAATATTATACTTTAAAGGAATGTATTTTGCATATTTTTGGTTTCAGGTACAAGAAATGAACTTTTGGAGAAAATGAAGAAAAAATGGTGCAATTCAGAGTAAAAATGAGCAAGAAAGAAAATTCTTACTTTGCAAATTTTGATATGACATTCCATGCTTAATCTACTTTACATTTCTCACATATTTTTAAATGAAATTACACTTTAAAAGAAGGTTGTTTTCGTGCTTATTTTTAGGCATATCTTTTTGGAGCAAAACACAACTAAAACGATGCGAAATGGAGCTAAAACGAAGTTGTTGCAGAGTGGCACATGATGCTTCAAAATCAAGAGAATTGGTGCATGATGCACTAGAACTGGCACATTATGTGCCAGAGACAAATTTTTTATGGATTAAGGCGGTTCGGGACGAATTTTGACCAAATTTTCAAAGGGACACTTGTTCTAAACACCCCTTAGAGTGATTCATTGCATCTAGACACTTTGGAAGGTTCTTTTATGAAGGGATATGTCTCCTGGATCAATGGACATGTCTTTCGAGTTCCAAAGAGTTGACTTTCGGATAGAATTTTGGATGGAGGCCAACTTTTACAAAAGAGATGGAATTCTAGGGAAAGAAAGAGGAGTCTAGAGCGTGTGTGTGTGTGTGTNATGTGTGTGTGTGTGTGTGTGTGTGTGTGTGTGTGTGTGTGTGTGTGTGTGTGTGTGTGTGTGTGTGTGTGTGTGTGTGTGTGTGTGTGTGTGTGTGAGTGTGAGTGGCGTGAGAGTGAGAGGATGGGTGTGGAGATTTTCTACAAGGATTGTAAGAGGAGGGGGAAGATAATAGATTTCTTCTTCAATACATTTCTAGGAGAAAATTGAGAGTGCTTGTAATTAGAGAAAGTCTTGTAGAGAACTTCTAGAGATTTGCTTGGGAAGGATTGTGAGATAAGTTCTTTTTTTTGTAAACTTATTTCTATTAATGAAATCTGTGTTTTGTCGTATCCTTTTCATGAATTATGAGTAGTCTTCTTTATCCTTCTCCCTAAGATGAGATTTGGCTTTGTGATGAATTGATTTTGTTTTATACGGTTTTAAATGTCAATAATTTGAGATGATTCGAACTCCAATCTTCATTTAGTTTTTGATTTGGCCAATTGAAATGTTACAATTTGTTGAGAAACATATATTCCAAAAGGAATATGATTTCTATAATATGGGGAGAATCACATTTGATTTCATGAGAGAGTAGGTCATCCATGAAATTGAGTGTAAATAAATAGGGAAATATACTTTTTTGGATGGAGAATTGAAGATTTTAAGGTGACAGATTAAAATTCCCAATTTAGTCCAGTTGATTGGAAATTGATGTGAGATTATTAGCTCTCAAGTGAGGGAGTAGTGGGAGCTCTAGAGTGGCAGCTGGTATCCTCCCTGGCTAACCATAGAATTAGGGACCAAACTATGGATTAGTCAATATTCTTTATAGCACTTGGAAGAGAGTAAAGAATACGATTGCTCCTTTTTGGCACAAAAAAGTTTTTATATATATTTTTTCAAATGATTTTAATTTCTTCACGATCCATATGCTCATTGTAAGGGGAAGAATGTTTTCTTAAATTTGAACTCTTCATCACAAAACTTTCTTTAGTCTTAGTAAATTTATCTTTGAAGTTTAGAAATTAGTTTAGTAAACTTAGTTCCTTTTAGTTACATCTATGTTAGCATTCATTAAGCCCATTTTAACTTGTCTTTCTTACTTTAATTTTTATAGTTTTAATGTTGTGATTTATGTTATTATCATAAGAATTTCTATCTTCTAAAACTATGACTTTATAGTAGTAGACTAAAGTTAGCCTAAGGGATTTCTAACTGCGCTTCTCTGTGAGATCGATACTGGAGTTTTTAAAGAAATCCATATATTACTTGAAGTGATACATGCACTTAGGTAGAACTCCTGTGTGTGAAATATTTTATATATTTTATATAACATTTCTATTTTACACATTAACAACTTAAATTAGGTCAAGATTTTGGTCATATTTCTTAAAGCTAAATTACTGCCTAATTTTGGGACGAGTTAAGTTTTTGACACTGTTACTGGAGATTTAAATTGACATAAAACAGTCAGAAAAATACACACATAAGGGGCGTATCACACTACAACTACTCAATAGTTTCCTCCATTCTCCATGACATAACATTGGAGGTAGTTCTGAATTTCTCAATCAGTGTAACCACATACTTGGAAAATTTATCAAAAACTGATAATCTCTAGGCAAAACCAAAGACCTACTCCATATAGAAAAATCACTGTGTGTTGAGGTCATCATAAATTCTCCCCCTCTTCACCTCTTAGTAGCATCCCTTCAAATATCAAAATCAAATAGATCAGACTAACAACTAGAGCTTCAAACTATGTTGGGCTTTAAGCTAAGATTAATTCAGGTGCAGACACTTATCTTATAGAAGAATAATAAGAGTAATTAGCATTGAGATAAAATTATAAATAAATTTTAGTAATAAAACAAACATTATTATATTTATGTAGACTTGGAGAAATTTTTCATCAACCCACTAGTGGTCTAATTGTTATTGATGTCTGCGGGCGTAAAACTGTATGGCGGTGGGTTCTCATTCATCTGTCTGCATCCATTAACATATAAAATGGTTAGGAAAAAAAGTAATTATATAAATCATTTTAATCCAATAAATAAATCTGATCATCCTCATTCTATACTTAGTATGACAAACAGAATGTCTAAGGAGAAACCAGTGCCCCCACTTGTTGAGGCCAAGCTCTACCACATCTTCTTCCTCTTCATAACATAGCTAGAAGTGGAGCACTCTTTGGTCATCTCATCCAAACTTCTTTACATATCAAGATAGGTCCCTCCCAACTCTTGTGGAAAACTATGAATATATATATCACAAGCAATTTTGATCTCATGTCTCAAAGTTCCTCAAGTTTTACTGATGATGCTCAATATGTCAAAATAATTCCTTCAAAAAATATATTATTACTTTAAGAAAATAACATATGTTTAAAAAAAAATTTCAAAATTATATTAATTTATCTTGAACTTCCAGAACAAAAAATCCCAAAACTAGATTAGAATCTCCAAACATGAATGATACAGTGCATTGTATAAAACCTAAAAAATAATAATAGTATATATATAATAAATCATTATGAATTAGATTACAAATGAATATTTATCCAACATAATATGCATCTGTACTATAGTATTAATCATAAAAATCTTTGAAAGAGTGGTTGGGCATACCTCAAAGGAGGATAGAGGTTGAAGTGTGGTGGGAGATGTAAGTTAGCTGTTTCTAGCTTCATATAAATCTAGGTGAAGTAATTGGTTTAGTAGGAACTATTGTAGCAGTCAAAATATTGATCATCAAAATGCTACCCTGGTGGGTTGTGAAGAGACCTGCTTTCTCTTTCAGAAGAATCTAGTAGAGACATTGGGCCTCTGAGGGCCCTGGCCATCCTTGTCATCTGAAGCAATATGTAATATGAAGAAATAAAATGATTAGAATGATTATATAGAAAAAAAAAAGTAAAACAAAGAAAAATTTTAAGTAGGAAAATAATATATGTAAAATTAAAAAATTAGTTGAAATTAAGTTAGAGAAAAACTGAAGTAAAAAAATAAAAAAAAACAAGTATATACATGGAATAATATAAGCAAATACAGTAAACACCATAATAGAAAATACAAAAGATAAAATCTACATGTACCCTTTGATCTTATTCAGATTCATAGAACGAGTAAGTAGAGATTAAACTTAACATTCCCTCATATACAATATCATCATTGGACCAAGTAACATCACAATTAACTTCTTCATTGCACTAGTAAAATCAACTAAGATATCACATTCCTCAATAAAATTATGAAGGATATTAAAATTTGATATTCTATGCTTCTAATGTGCATGCTCACTAGTAGTTTGAACCTTATACTTTGCTCTAGATTTATTCTTAAAGATCACTATCTAGTCAAGTTTGTTCATACTAGACTAGAGTATGCTCCTCACTATCATGAGCTGATAGATTGAATGAATCAAATTTGAATTTTTCTTTGTTCAATTTAACATTAACTAATTTATATGGCTTTATTGTTATTATTCCTTGATTAGAAATTATATTTCCCAGTCACATTTAAACGGAAATGTGTTACACTCAATAGAGCTCAAATATTGAAACTTCACTATTTCATGAAGAACCATACAATAATCTATCTCACTATGATAATGGTTATTTCCTTCAACACATACACCAAATTTATATGTCATATTTTCTTTAGAACAGAAGCTCACAAGAAATATTTTACCATTCCCATCAAATCTATGGTCTACAAAGCTATAGTCGATAACAACATTAATTTAATAATGATCTTATTATAAAAATTAATAGGGATATATAGTTTGAGCATTCAACTTACATACTACTAAATTTCCAAGTTATTTAAATTTATGTATAGTTTAAACCTTGCCAGAAATTGTTCCTTAATCTTCTAACTTATGATATCATCCTAAATATTGAAGGAGCTCACAAATAATATAACTGTGTAATTAAAATCCATATAATCAATTCAATATAACACTCATTAATAGCTCAAATAAATATAACAAATATGTGTCTTACTCAAGAAATGGTTGAAGTTCATCATTAGTTCAGAAGAATATATAAAGGCATTGCTCAAAGTTCCTTGCCAGTGAGTTAACATGAAATGGATCTGCCTAATGCTTCACCTAATTTCTAAAGTACAAAAAATACAAGCTCTGAATGCTACTTAACTATAATTTTCTTAATGGGTAATTATTGCTCAAAATAATATGAAAAAAATATTTGTCTCATGCAACAAATATGCCTCGCATATTAGGCGCTTAGGCCACATTTTTTGTTTTATGGTTTTTTTGATTTTTTTCAAAAATCTGCAGTTAAAAAAACTATTTTGTATGACATTATAATGATTCTTTATAAAAAAAACACTTAATTTTTAATATTTACATGCAATAACACTCAAATCTTTAATATTACATTAAAGCTACATTATATTTTGCATTTTAAAAGTAACATACACTTTTTAATATATATATATTAATGACATTAAAATATTATAAAGGAGATGTAGATTGCAAAATATAGAGGAATTAAGTTAATTTGTCATATATTAAAATTATGGTAGATAGTAATTGAACATAGGTTAAGACGTAATATAAATATTTTACATGTTTAGTTTAGATTTATGTCAACCAAGTCTAATATGGAAGTTTTACATTTGTTGAGAGGTTTGATGGAGATGTATAGAGAAAGTGAGAGGGATCTACATATGATTCAAATATATTTAGAAAAAGCTTACGATATAATTCCAAGAGAAGTTCTTTGGAGATTTCTAGAAAAGAATGGCGATGATGTGACTTATATTCAAGTCATTAAAGATATGAATACCAAAGTTGTTACCTATGCTCAAATAGAAGGTACCATTTATTTTCCTATTTCAGTTAGATTACATTAGAGATTGGCTTTAAGCTCATATCTTATTGCTTTAGTTTTAGATTTCCTTACTAGACATTTATAGGTGGATGTACCTTAGTATATGCTTTTTTCCTAATTATAATACTAGAAATGAGTTTAAGAAAAGCTTTAACTATGGAGGTATACATTAGAGTCTGAAGGTCTTTATTTGTGTAGATCTAAAACTAAAATCATTCAATGTAGTTTTCATAGTAGTAGATCTAGTAGTAGAGTTCTAATAATGGGTGATCAAATCATTAAAAGGTGTGACCATTTTAAATACCTCGGGTTTACTATTCAAACTGATGGTAATATAGGTTGGGATGTTATTAGTAGAATTTAAGTTGGATGGTTGAAGGGGAGAAATGCATCAGGCTTATTGTGTGGTAGAATAACACCTCTTAGACATGGATAAAAATTTTATAGGATGGTGGTGAAACTATAAGTGTTTTATGGGATGGAATATTGGCCTTTAAAGAAGAAGCATAAAACCAATTTTGGTGTTGATGAGATGAGAATACTTAGGTAGATGAGTGGCTTGACTCTTAAAGACCAAATCCAAAATAAATTTATTCTTGAATGGGTTGGTGTAGCTCCAAGCACAAAAAAGGTTAGAGAGAGTCATCTTAGATGGTTTGTTCACATTAACCCTAAACATTCGTATATAATATTATAGCGGCTCTCATCATGGTGATGTGAAGACGATAATGAAGGGAATCCCCATCAAAGCGTAAAGAATTCATTTAACACATTGATTTCATTATTTTAAAACTATTTCTTATAATTTTTTGTTAACTTGTACATATTTAATTTTTTTTTGTAAAATATTTAAATTTATCAATATAATTGACCTGAATAATTTCATCATATTAGTCGTAAGAGAATATTTCTCTATAAAAATTATTGGAGTTCTTTCTCAATATTCATGATGCTAGTTAATATTGCTTAGAATCTACCCATCAAAGGCATCCCTCTCAAGATTCTAGGTCCACTGGTATTATACAAGCCACATTACCCAAAAAAAAATCATTCAACATGGAGCCTCACAATCTCACCTACAAATTCATTTGAAGAGTGACCTTTATGATAAAATGCTTACTTCAGATACTTTGTGAGTCCAACATTAGTTTTTTGTAGCTTTAACTTGTGAATTCTAGTGGATTAAACAATAGGGAAAGCATGCTTGGCTCACAAAAGGAGATGAGGACGTAAAATTCTTTTTATGGAGGATTAATTCTTGAAAGATAAGAAATTTTAGGAGTACAATATATTTCAATGGTTCCTGCTTTAATAATCAACATAGTATTGAATTTGAAGGCTTTAAATTTTACTCTGACCATCTCAATTTTCTTAACCTTACCGCCTCCTCTCCTTGATCTAATATCCTTATTGGCTACTCCCTCTCCCATTCAGACACTTTTTAGCTTGTTACTGACTTCTCAAACATGTATATTAAAATATATCTATTCAATATTGCCTCTAAAAAGTTCCCTAGCTCTGATAGATTCTTTTCCAATTTTTTAAAATATTATTATGAGATTGTTGGCTCTTCTTGCCTTACTACTCTAAGTTTTTCTTTACTAAAGTAGCTCTTCCTTGTGGAATTAAGCACAATGCTATGATGCTCATTCCAAAAAGTTCTCTTGCTCAAGAATTTAATGATTATAGACATATTTCCCTCTATAACTCAATCGATAAGGTTTTTACAAAGTTGTAGGATGGTATAATAAAGGGAATTTTACCTTATCCAACCATCTTAATTAGCTTTTGTTAATGGTAGGGATATAACGATAAAATCATTTTAGCTAACGACAATTATATCGAATTCAAGACATATAATAGTGTTAAGTTGTTTTGTGCAAATATTGATTTAAGAGAAGCATTTGTCAGTTTTAATAATAAATTATATCATAACATATTTGATGGACTTTCCCCTTCAATTCATTTCTAGGATCAAAGGATGTACGGATAAAGTTGCTTTTTCTACTATCCTAATGGTGAGCTTCATGCTTTTTTCATACCTCTACTAGCTTAGGACAAATTTTCCCCTTATCTCCATGCCTATTTAGTATTATTACAAACTCTTTTTCATACTTGTTGGTTATTATTTGATACTCTACGATTTTTATTTGCCCTAAAGTCAATCAACTCATTTATGCAGATGCTTTATTAGTTTTTTTGGCAAAGCCAACTCTCAAACCATTTTGGAGCTAAGTATCTTTTCACTTTTCATACAACAACCAATCTTCAAGATAATCCTATTAATTGTTCTATCTACTTTTCTAAATTAGTTGCTTTTTCAGGAATGTTCTTACTTAAGTGAGATAATTGGCTATTAGATGAAACTCCTCCCCTGTAAATACCTAGGCATTATTATTAACTCATCTAGACTCACTGCCTCTAACTATCTTATTAGTATTGAGAGAATGCAATCCACTTTATGTAGATTGAAGCAAAAGTTGCTTTCCTTTGCTGACAGGTTTCAACTTATTAAATACAATATCTGGAGTTATCTTCACTTTTAGCTAAGGGTCACCTCTCTTCAGAAAGGCTTAAGAGAGAATATGTCATCTCTCATTAAAAAAATTTATTTTATTTTAAGCTCAAATAATCAAATGCACACTGTTTGTTGGTACACAACATCAAAACCTAGACATTGTGGTGGGTTGGGACATCCAAACATTGACCACTTTAAATTCATTAACAAAGCTAAGCCAGCACAGAGAATATATGATTTTTACTTTGTTCTCTCTATGTGGCTTTGTCATTGTTATTGTTCTTTATTTCATACTGGCAAGGGGTCTCATTTAGTGATATATAAAGATGCTCTTTAAACTTTCAAAAGACTTAAGGAAGGCTTTAAATTTCAAGTAATAACAAATAATCATCTCTCCATTTACTTTGAATCATTGGTGGATGAATCTTCTCTTTATGAGCACTTTGGTAGTTATATTTTTGAATGGTTTGATGTTCCTTGAATAACTCAAATTTACATTATTATTCTCTAATGCTCGGGCATTACCCTATAATCATCAAGCTCCCACAAAATGCATAAATCTCATCCTCAACACCCCAATCCAAGATTCTGACATTAATTGCACTTGGCGGGGCAAGCAAGTTCTATCTCACAGAGAAATTTATAATTTTCTTTATTTTATTTCCCCTGTAAAGTCATGGTGCAAATCTATATGGCTCAAAGCTTACTCTCTCAAAATTTTCCTATAAAAATTTAAATGATTCTTTGATGTCCAGAAGATGTAATTTACAAAATATATGTAGTTTATGTAAACGTAAACATAAGACACATGCTCATCTATTTTTTTATTGCCCCTTCTCCTTTCATCTATTAAAGTTAACCTCTCCTCTTACATCTATTCTGCACATGTGGTGTAGCTTTTAGCAATACTTCACTTTTGTTGACTATTTAAATTGGAATATTTTAGAAAGGTTCTCTTGACAAGCCATACAAGTTATAGCTTATTATGTTTGGATGAAAATGAAAGCTCGTACCTTTAGGAATACTACCTCGAATGAGGAGACCATCTTGAATCACATTAAGTATGTTATTAAATGAAAAAGCGAGAAGTGGAAGTTTAAATCCCACATTCCAAACTCCAAACCTGCACCCTCACCCACCTCCCCTTCCTCATTACCTTTCTTTACAATCTTCAAGCCCATTCAACATAACCATTTTATTGCTCTTTTATATCTAATATTTATGCAATATTTAGATTTGAATGTTGTTCTCACACCTTGTGGGATTCAAACGAGTTCTTCTCTCCACTTTAGATGAAATTCCAATTTTTTTTGGTCTTGGCTGAGGATTTATTATGTTGGAAACTCATCTATTCTGAAGGTTTATTCATTATTTTTGTTGGCTTAGTCTTTTATTTATGGAGGAACACAATCTGGTAGGTCTGCTTTTCATTATTGCACATGGTTTCGCTTACTTTGCTTGCAAGCTAATACCCTTTACATTTTATCTCTATTCAGGATGATTTCTAATAGCATTTTTTTTATCAGATAATATTATTATTTCTGGTTATCTACTAGGGGAGTGTTTTGTTTCGTGGACTATTGACAATGGTTTTTGGGTTGGTTACGGACAAGGACATTGGATTTTGAATTCAACCAAATATTTTCATGTCCTTGACAAAATTCTAATCTCATTCATCCTATTAGCATTTTTCAGAGCAATTATGAGATCTATAGCAATAACTATATGCTCAACCAGTGTACATACAAGATTGTTACTCAATTATCTTTTTATGACTCTCTCTCTTTTGCCTAGTTTCTACGCAAAACATTTTTTTTTATCTATTGCTTCAACCTACACTTATATAGCTCGGGATTGATTTGATAGAGCTTTTCATAGAGGCAGTTATATTGTTTGAGCTCTCTACATCCATCTAGACCCTCTTTTATTTTATTTTATTATTATTTTTTTATAATTCTTATTTTCTCTCGGGCTCACACTTTCTTTTTTTAATGAGTCTTGACTATTTCTTTTAGGGTCTGTTTGGCGCAGCTGTTGATTATTTATAATCTGCTGATATGCAGATTAACAGAATAATCTAGCTTGTTATTTGGGGCAGCTTATTCAGATTAGCTTATTGGTGGTTAAATGACATTCCTGCCCTTGTTATATAAAACTTTTTGGGGCAGCTTATTCAAAATAGCTTATTGGTAAAATAGAAGAATATAGTGCAGAAGCATACCATCATCACAGATCAGTTCCAAAAGATGACATACAGTTCTCACACTCTCTTGAGTACCAAAAGAAATAAAAATAGTACAAAGAATATACAACTATAATGAGAAATATTAAAATATTTAATTTAAAACTCTGGCTACATCTGTCCTCATCTGTACGATTAACCTAGGAAAACATTTGAATCTCATGACTGCTGGCAGTGTAATATGTGGGACTGTCAACCGACCGAAAAAGCCGCAGCGAGCTGAAACACCCTTAGCGCAACGTAAAACTGTCCACCAAAGCTACGAGATTGACACGACGTCAGCAACGGAGACGATAGTCCACAATAACACAAAATACCTCTGTCTGTGACTGATATCCTAGAAGTCATGTTTGAATTACTGCAAAAAAAATAAAAAAAAAAGTATTTCAGTACTTATCCCAAAAAAATAAAATAGTCATACAAAATTAATCTACATATATACGAAGAAAAGAAATATTGTTGACCTCATTTTTGGTTGAGGTCTAATTTTCCTTTTTAGTAGCCTAAGGTCTAGCCATAGGACTTCCTGTTGACAATTCCTAGAAAACTAGAAAAGGAACCCTCACCATTAGAAAGTCTAAACTCCTCTTTACTGAACTTGAAGTTCTACATGTTGGTCCTATCCTCTAGCACTTAGTAGGTGGGGTCACTATGGGGGAGCTCAAGAAGAGTTCCTATAGGACTGTTGGACCTTAGGGTTGGCCCTCGGTGTTGGTCTAGAGCTAAGGTACTCACTAGAAATCACCTCACTCACAATCACTCACAAATGCAAACCAAAAATTTCTTGACCTTGATCCCTTTATTCTTTGGGAGACTCATGTAGATGGTCCTCTAAACCCACTAGCCCTAGGCTAGGGTTTAGCTAAGACCAGTACATAGAGGACCAAAAATGCGGTTTCCATTTTTCTATGGCTTATTTATGGTGGTTGGCACCCCAACTCTACCAAAATACCCAACTTAGTCTTTTGCCCCTAAACTCTCCGAGATTACCTAGATACCCTTGGGACCCTAAATTTGGCCAAAATTCCCAAATTTATTAAAAAATCATTTCAAGACTTTTGAAAATACCGAATTATCCAAAATTACCAAAAAATTGCCAAATTACCAAAATACCCCTCCTAAGCCCAAAATTCCAAAAATTCCAAAAAATTTCCAAAACATTAAAAATAATCCCAATTTCACTTTTCTTAACTACCACCTGACCTAATTTGTCCATTTTGACGATTTTGACCAAAACCCCTAAAATTGCCTTTAAAGGCCCAATCTCCCCAAATCCACCTCAAATGTCCATCAAATTTGTACCCATTTCCCCCAATTTATATTATAAACTCAAATTCACATTTTACATGACCAATATAAACCCAATCTAAGCTCAATTGGCCCATTCTTTGAGCCCAATTTTGATCCAAATAAAAATCCCCAATTTTGGCCACATGACCTAATCTCACCCAATTAAACTCATAGAACACTCAATTTGCCATATTTCATGTTGAAAACTCTTCATAACATTCCTAAACATCTAACTTGACCTTCAATTGGCCTTGGTGAAGTCTTAATTTTATTTAATTTTGACTTAAGTACAAAAGCCCCAAATTTTACCCCAAATTGGCTATGCCTCCAAATTTCACCAAATTGGATGTTCTAGCCCCAAAATTGGCAACCAATTCATGTTTAAAACTCTTCATGGCATTCTTACTGACCATTCTCAATAATCACTTTGGACTTATCCCAAGGCTAGCCCAATCTAGACCCAAGTCTAGCCCATCATGCCCAAAATGACCAACTCTCCAAAATCCTTCAAATTGACCCCCCAATTGAACTCAAAATTCTTTCAATCCTTCACAAAAAATGTTCATTACAATCATATACATCAAATTAATCAATAAATTGGGTCAATTGATATGGCTAGCCTAGCCCAAACCCAAGTTTTGGTCATTTGAACCCACATTGGACCCATGCACTAAAATTAGCCTAACCACCCCCAAAGTCACCAAATTATTAACTCCACATCCATTAGTTGGACCCTAGTGACCAAGACAAACCCCATAAAAACTACTAAGCTAAGCCATGGACCAAATGTCCCCTAAATCAAAGGATTTTGATTCCATATTTGCTTAAGCCTTGGATATTTTTTCTAAAACTAAACCTTAACTCATTTAATTGCTTTGACATATTCCCTTGGCTCACTTGACCACCTAGCTACCTCCTTTGGCCTGGTCGACCGGCCTAGTGGCTGGAAAACACCAAAATCGTGAGCCACCCCCATGGAATCAAACCCATTTCAAACCTAGAGGCCACCTCATCCAAATCAAATGTTAGAGCTTTTCTGCCCTCAACCTAAGCATCACATTGCACCCCCTAATTGGCCATCACAGCCACCCTTAAACCAATTTTTATAAAAGCTCCCCTCCATGGACATGGAGATAGAGTTGAAATTTTCTCTGAGAGAGCCCTCCAAATTGCTCATAGAGACTCTTTGAGACCTCCTCAGCTCAAGCCAACTACTTTCCCTCAGTGATTCCCACTGTGGAAGCTCAATTTTGATCTCAAACGTCTGCCTAAAACTAGGACAGAGCTCAATACACCTCCACAGTCCACCAAACTCAAATTAAACTTACCCACACATTTACCATAGTGAAATAACGAGAAGCCCCATCAAATCTACCTTCCACAGAGACCCTAGCATAGCTTTAGACCAACTCCTAAAATCGAGCTTGGTCGAATTCATACCTAGACCTTTCACCACAATAAGAGGCTCAATCCATAGCATCCTTGGACCCCAACGAATGTGTCGAGCACCTTTGATTGAAGCTTCCCTTCTCCGAGCAAAGGTATTGAAATCCTACTCATTCCGAGCCTATCTTGATTCTTCATTTAATTAGGCTTAATTTCATGGCATCTTGACCCTATAGATATTTTCCTCTAGTATAGACGAGCATTTTAAAAAAAAAATCATTCAATTTGGTAGAGAAATGAGGGAGATACGATGTCTTGAAGATGGACAGTTCTCGAGTTAGGCCATTGGGGAAGATGATGGAGAGTCATCTGATCACACATTTATTTCATCAATGGATGAGATCAAAGTCGGACAACGCTTCCTTACGTGAACCGCAGGCCTAGTCACCGTTAAGGTGGATGTCGACATCAAATAGGAGTGTGCCGCGTGGAGCTTTGGAGCCGCCGTAGGTTGACATGGCGCCGCGCGTTTAAATAAATAAATAGGGATTTAAATAATTCATAAAATGCTCCTTAACTTCAAAAATTCATATTTTCGTGTAGAAAAATCATAAAATAAAAATAAAAATACTTTCTTGCTCAGTAAATAGAGGAGAACAATGTGAAAATAATTTGAAGTCAATTTGATGCAAGTTTTATTTTTAATTATTTAAATATTATTTTGAGTCTTTTGATTCTCCATGCATGTAGACATTTCACTATGACTTGAAATTTTAGCATGTTATTGCCTTTATCTTAAGAACATTCATTGATTTTTCTAAAGTCATAAGAGATCTTGAAACATAGATCCATATTTTTTAGGTTTATATCTATTATTTCCATAAATTAATCATAATAATTAACATGTTGCTTAGAAAATTCCAAGAAAATTTTGAAAGGTTTTCTATGACTAAAGAACCCGTTGGAAAATATTTCATAGGTTAAGTCATTAGAAATGCACATAATTTCTACCTACCCTAAAACACGAAGAAAATTAATTTTGGGTAACACAAACATCTAAATGACTTGATTTTTAATCTCCACTAAGATTCAAAGTTCAGAGAACTCTCCATAAAAATTTCAAAATATTTGGAGCTCATTTAATAACTCAAATTGATTTTCTAAGTTAAATAACATGTTTGGTCATAAAATGATTTTTAATAATTAAAATATAAGTTCTATGTGATCAAAGTAATTTTCTAAAAATAAATTTGAAATTAAAATAAAAACTCCATTTTCAAGCCTATTTTTAATATTTAAATAATTAAAAAATAATAAAAATCACAAAAATA
>JXCR01134229.1:3694-14205 GCA_002079205.1 Phalaenopsis hybrid cultivar | reverse complement strand
AGAAAGATTTAAGGATCTTCTTAGAAAATGTCCACACCATGCTTTGCCAGATTGGTTAATAATTCAAATCTTTTACAATGGATCGGTAGGATCATTAAGATCTATTATAGATGCTGCTGCGGGTGGATCATTAATGTCAAAACCTTTTGATGAAACATATTCTTTAATTGAAGAAATGGCTACTGACAATTTTCAATGGCCCTCCAAAAGGGTAAATCCTAAGAGAGTAGCCAATATTCATGATTCTGATGCAATATCTATTTTGACATCTCAAATTCTTGCTATTTCTAAAAAAAATTGGTCAAATAGGAGTGAACTATCTCAAATACCCCCAGTATTAGAGGAAATTTTACTAGGACAGATTATTGATATTCAACAATCTTATGAAACTTTAAACGCTATAAATAATCAAAATAACAATCCCTATTCTAATTATTTTAACCCTGTTTGGAAAAGTCACCGTAATTTTAGATGGAATAATTATAATAATTCGGTGAATCCATCTGGAAATCTGAACAATCAAGGAAATACTAATTTTCGGCCTTATTATCCTCCAGGATTTAACTCAAATCCTAACCTACAAGTTATAGAAAAGAAGTTGACAATAGAAGAAGTGATGTTGAATATGGGAAATCAGATACAAAATCAAGGGGCTGCTATTAGAAATATTGAAAATCATTTCGGACATATTGCTACTACACTTAGTAACAGATGTTCTGGAATTCTTCCTAGTACTATGGAAGTTAATCCAAAAGATCAAAATAAAGAGCAAATTAAAGCTATTCAATTAAAAGTGGAAAAGAAATTAAAACAAGGATTCAAAGGAAAACTCTAGTTGATGAAGAAAAGGAAGAAATGAAAACTTATCAACAGGAAAATGAACAAACACAGATTCCTGTAGAAAAACCATTACATTCATTTTGTCAAAGACTTAAGCAGAAGAATAAAGATAAAAAATTACAAAATTTTTGGAAATTCTTAAGAAATTAACGAAAAATATTCTTTTTGTTGAAGCTTTGGAACAAATGCCAAGTTATGCGAAATTTATGAAGGATGTACTAAATAAGAAAAAGAAGTTTACAGATCATGAGACTATTACACTCAGTGAAGAGTGAAGTGCTATTATTCAGAAAAAGCTTCCTGAAAAATTAAAAGATCCGTTTAANCAAATGCCAAGTTATGCGAAATTTATGAAGGATGTACTAAATAAGAAAAAGAAGTTTACAGATCATGAGACTCTTACACTCAGTGAAGAGTGAAGTGCTATTATTCAGAAAAAAGCTTCCTGAAAAATTAAAAGATCCGTTTAACTTTACTATACCTTGTGCAATTTGTGAAAAGTTTTATGGAAAGGCTTTATGTGATTTAGGAGCAAGTATCAATCTTATGCCCTTACTAATCTTTAAATGTTTAGATTTGGAAAATTTCTCCTACTACTGTAACTCTTCAGTTAGTTGATCGATCAATAACTTATCCAAAAGGAGTTATAGAGGATGTAATAGTCAAAGTGGATAAATTTATTTTCCTTGTAGTCTTTATAGTATTGGATATGGACGAAGATAAAGAGATTCCTATTATTTTAGGGAGACCATTTCTTACAACTGGAAGAGCTACAATAGATGTACAAAAAGAAGAATTAATAATGAGAGTTAATGAACAAGAAGAAAAATTTATTATAGCAAAAGCTATGAAATTTCCTGCCATAGAAAAAGATAATGAATGTTTTAGGATGAAAGTAGCTGAGTATTTAAGTAATNGTCTTTATAGTATTGGATATGGAGGAAGATAAAGAGATTCCTATTATTTTAGGGAGACCATTTCTTGCAACTGGAAGAGCTACAATAGATGTACAAAAAGAAGAATTAATAATGAGAGTTAATGATCAAGAAGAAAAATTTATTATAGCAAAAGCTATGAAATTTCCTGCCATAGAAAAAGATAGTGAATGTTTTAGGATGAAAGTAGCTGAGTATTTAAGTAATGAACAGTTTAAGAAAGAATTCGAAGATAAATTTAAGCAAGGAGAAATTTTTGAAAATGAAGATGAAGTTAAAGAAGAAAATTTGGATTATATTCTGGGCAAATTTGAAATGTTAGACTTGTTGGAAAACAAAAGTAAAAATCTTATTCCTTCTAATATTAAGCTACCTGAACTTGAATTAAAAATATTACCTGCCCATTTAAAGTATGTATTTTTAGGAAAATTATCTACATTGCCTGTCATTATATCTTCCGAGTTAACTGAAATTCAGGAAGAAAATTTAATATAAATGTTGAAAAAGTATAAAAAGGCTTTTGGATANTAGCTATTGTTTGTGCCTTTGATAAATTTAGACTTTATTTAATTGGAACTAAATGTATAGTGCATACAGATCATTCTGTTATTAAATATTTAATGCAAAAGAAAGATGTTAAACCAAGATTAATTAGATGGATACTTCTATTGCAAGAGTTTGATTTTACTGTGATTGATAGAAAGGGAAATGATAATCAAATAGCTGATTATTTGTCTCAAATAGAAATAGAAATATTTACTAATTTTGCAAATGAAAATTTAGAGAATTTTCCTGATGAACAATTATATAGTATTAATGAAATGGATGTACTGTGGTATGCTGATATAGTGAATTATATGGTAAGTGATATTCTACCACCTGATATAAAAAATTCATAATTAAAGAAGAATTAATATATGATTCAAAAGACTATTTTTAGGATGACCCATATTTATATAAACAATGTAAAGATCTGATTATTAGAGGATGTGTGCCTTATTAAGAAACTCAATAGATAATTGAAAGATGCCATGATTCTGAAATTGGAGGACATTTCGGAACAAATAAAATTGCATATAAAATTTTACAAGATGGATTTTTTTTGCCCACTATTTTTAATGATGTTAATGAATATATTAAAATGTGTGATAGATGTCAAAGCGTAGGAAATATATCTAGAAGAAATGAAATGCCTCTAAATTACCCATTGGAAGTTGAAATTTTTGATGTGTGGGGATTAGATTTAATGGGACCATTTATGACTTCATTTGGACACTTATATATATTACTTGTTGTTGATTATATGTCCAAAAGGAGTAAAGCTATTGCTGTACCTAGATTTGATACTCGGAGTGTTTGTAAATCTTTAATTAAGAATATTTTTACAAGATATGGAATGCTGAGAATAATTAAGACGATGGAGGATCTCATTTCAAAAATAAGAGAATCAAAAAATTAATTAAGAAATATGATATTATGCATATATTCTCTATTGCTTATCATCGTCAAACTAGTGGTCTAGTAGAGATATCAAATCGTGAAACTAAACACATTTTAGAGGCTGTAAATCCTGATAAATTAGATTGGTCTGCTAGACTTGAGACAACATTATAGGCATATAGAACTACTTATAAGACTTTTATAGGAATGTCTCCGTACAGACTAATATTTAGAAAAACATGCCACTTTCCAGTAGAATTAGAGCATAAAGCATTTTGGGCTATTAAAAAAATTTATTTTTAATCTAAAAGATGCTGGTGAGAAAAAAATATTGTAACTAAATGAACTTGAGGAGATTAGACATAAAGCATATGATAATGCAAAAATCTATAAAGAAAAAATAAAAATATGACATGATAGGAAGATTATTCTAAAGAAATTTGAACCTGGACAAGAAGTTCTATTATATAATACAATATTGAGATTGTTTCCAGGAAAACTGAAATCCAGATGGTTAGGGCCATTTAAAGTAAGTAAAGTCTATCATTATGGAACTGTTGTGATTAAAGATCCTAACATTGGAAAGATATTTAAAGTTAATGGGCATCGTTTGAAACACTATTATGAAGGGTACATAACTAATTTAAAGATGTTTTAATATTAAGTCAACCCAACTTAATATTAAACCAAGCGCTTTATGGGAGGCAACCGATAATTATATGTTTATGTATTACTATTTAGTTTGTTAAGTGTTTTATATATTAGTAGATAACAATCCTAGATAATTACATTTATTATAAATTAAGCTTAATATTGGTTTTGGAAGAAATTTGAGATTTAATTGAACGAAAAATTAAAAAAAATCACAAAAATTTGGCCACTGGTGCAGACGGCGCCAGAATGGGCGCCGACGACACCTAAGAAAATTGATCTCAGTGCTGGTAGTGCGCCTCGAGAGCGCCGGCTGTGCCGAGGATGGTTAGATGGTTCCTATGACTTTTGGTAGACTTTGGCAGGATTTCGCTGTATGATAACTGCCAGGAGGTGTTTTTAAAGTCCTAAAAACTGCCTAGGACGCGCCTATTTTTGTATTCCATGGCTTCCAATTCCAACAATACTTTGATGTATTGAGTTCTTAGTAGAAGAAAGTTAATTAGTTTCAACACACAGAGATTATACGATAAAATTATTACGAAGAAGAGATTGATCAAGGAAAGAGAATTTGCTAATCATGGGTTGATCAATCCAAGTGCTCTAGTTGACAAGATCATTCTGCAAAGGCGATGGGAAGTTCTGTGTTACACTACCGCTGCAGTTATTATACATGTAGTGATAGATTTCTAGTCAAATCTACATAGAATTACCTAAGGAGTTGTCTTCGTTCGAGGTAAGGCTATACCATTTACTCCTATGAGGATTAATGAATTATATATGATAACTGTCATTATGCAAATTTCATTCCTACGCAAGATTTGATGTAAGATATTTATAATTTTCTGAGGGATGAAAGTGATATGTAGGAAGTACGAGATGAAGGATATATTAGTTTTCCTAGTTCATCACTTAATACAATTTCGAAACAATGACATTTCCTTATTTTTGCAAAATTACTCCCTACTATGAAGATCATTATAGTCACCAAGGAGAGTGCTATTTTAAACTAATGCATTCAAATGGAGAAACCTATTGATATCAATTCAATTATATTTAAATCTGTGATAGGAATCAATATGAATGGGCCAATTTATGGACTTGGGCATCCTTCAACAATTTTTCTGATTTGTAGTCAATCCCAAGTGCCATATGAAAGTTGGGAAAAATTTTTACTACCATGGGAACCTATAATTTCTATTCATGATTAGTATGTTGGTAATGGAAATAAAGCACTAAATACTATTATAGATCATTATTCACATGCTTTATCTCCATTAATGCCACCAGTAGTTGGAAGTTTGCTTGCTTTAGAGAAGAAATTGAAGAAAATTGAAAGAGAACTTCGGAGTATTATGAATGCAGTAGGAGATCTCAAGTACCTTTTTGATCACCTAGATTGGAAAATGAATGATCATAATGGAACTTTTGAAGCAGGATTAGTTCGGATGTTTAAAGAAAAGGAGTGAATTGATGAAAATTTGATAGATCAATTCCCATACCANTCGGAGTATTATGAATGCAGTAGGAGATCTCAAGTACCTTTTTGATCACCTAGATTGGAAAATGAATGATCACAATGGAACTTTTGAAGCAGGATTAGTTCGGATGTTTAAAGAAAATGGGTGAATTGAAGAAAATTTGATAGATCAATTCCCATACCGATCCTTCTATAACCTATATGTTCATTACTAATCTATGGGAGATATTAGAGGAGGTGAAAAACCTGAAGATGAGGCTGAATGATTAAAGATTGTGAACTCTTTACTTGCTTAAAAATGTTTATGTGTTTTAGTGTAATTGTATGGATTTGGTTAGGTTTGATTTGGTTTGTTTTTGCTTTAGAATTCTGAACTTTGATTATGTTTATAGTTTTGTATTAGCGTTTAGTGTTGTGGCTTGATTTTGACGCTGATTTATTATTAGTTTGTTTAATAGGTATGAATTTGTGAACTGTGTTTGTAAAGAGTGTATTTTCATATATAAAGGACAGTTTGTTGTTGTCTGTGGAAAGATTGTTTGTGAAATGTGTATTTATGAATTTAGATAAAAATTTGTGTTTAAAAATAATAAAACTTTGGAGAAAATTGAAAACTTGAAAGATCAAAATAGTGAATTTTGGGCCTTCAGCGCCGACGACACTAGCATTGGCGCCGATGGCGCCCTCTACGCGAGTGCAGCGAATTAACCCTTTAATTCATGATTTTCACCGTAAACCTCCATTTTTACCCCCTTAAGTCACCTTCAACCTTTGTTTTTGCACCTAGGGCTTGATTTTGTGCGGATTTGAGGNGAATTAACCCTTTAATTCATGATTTTCACCGTAAACCTCCATTTTTACCCCCTTAAGTCACCTTCAACCTTTATTTTTGCACCTAGGGCTTGATTTTGTGCGGATTTGAGACAATTTTAAGGCAAAGAAACTACGGATTTCATCTTCTTTAGGTAAGAGCTACACATTAAAGTAAATATTTTTGGTTTTCACCAAAGATTTTTCTCACATTGACTAGATCCNTAGGTAAGAGCTACACATTAAAGTAAATATTTTTGGTTTTCACCAAAGATTTTTCTCACATTGACTAGATCCAAAATTTTGGAATTTTTTTGAGAAATTTTGGAATTTTTTTGAGAAATTTTGAGAAAATGCTTTGGTGAAGAACTCTTACATAGTGGATTAAAGTTTAAAGTAGTTTACATTCTGATTGTTAAAATTTTTGGGATTTCTTCAAAATTTTTAAAATTTTTCTAGATTTCCTATGGAACCTAGATCGATCAAAGAAAAGTAGAAATGACAAGCAGAGATTTGTTAGCTTTAGAGCCAGTGCTCAATTTCATAGTTTGTAAGAAAATAAAAAAGTAATTCAGGACTGAGGTTTTAAAAATTCGGGAGGAGAAGTTGAACGATTGATTATTGCTTGACAATGGGAATGCTTCTGCTATTTTACTGCAGATGCAATATNAAGAACTCTTACATAGTGGATTAAAGTTTAAAGTAGTTTACATTCTGATTGTTAAAATTTTTGGGATTTCTTGAAAATTTTTCAAATTTTTCTAGATTTCCTATGGAACCTAGATCAATCAAAGAAAAGTAGAAATGACAAGCAGAGATTTGTTAGCTTTAGAGCCAGTGCTCAATTTCATAGTTTGTAAGAAAATAAAAAAGTAATTCAGGACCGAGGTTTTAAAAATTCGGGAGGAGAAGTTGAACGATTGATTATTGCTTGACATGAGGAATGCTTCTGCTATTTTACTGCAGATGCAATAGATGGGATTGTAATGGAATTCTATGCCAACCTTCCTGATGCTTCTGATGATTTTGTTTTTGTTCGAGGAAAAAGGGTGGAGTTTACTCCAAGAAAAATTAATGAGTTTTATCAGTTAGAAGATGCGTATAAATGCTAGTATCATTCTTTTTCTGCTACAGATTAGGCTTTAGATGAAGTTTATTCTTTTCTGACAAGTGAAAAAGGGGCTTGGAAAATAAAAAACGGAGTTAAAGTTAACTTTCCCCTTTCTATGTTAAATTTTGTATCTAAAGCCTGAAATTATTTTATTTCTGGGAGGATGATTCCAACAAATCATCATAGTGAAGTGACCAAGGATAGAGCCATCCTGAACTACTGTATTCAATAAGTGATGGATATAAATGTAGGCTCTATCATTTATATGGACACTCGATCTATTGCTCTGGGAGAGACCACTAGTGGATCTGCTTTGATTTACACACTTTGTAGCATGCATGAGTTGATTTCAAACCTAATGAGGAGAGGATTGAGCCTTAGAGACTAAATGGGCCTGCCAACATCAAGACTTATGAGTCCCATGTTTATTGGAGATTTGAAAGACAGGCCAGGGATATTCCTTCTACTTCTAGAACCCTTAGTGAGCCTACTTCAAGTGACCCCTGCAACAGAGAGTTGTTGGACCAGATGATGATTCAATAGGGAGATATTTTGAGGATGGATCATAGGATGCAGAATATTGAGGCCAGAAATGCTCACACTGATGATCTGATTCACCAAAAATTTGAATATGATGCTGCTTATGATGATGCTTTAGTGAGATATCTAAGGGGTGACCATACAATTCGATTCCCTATTCACCCTACTTATACTCCATATCAGCAGCAAAAGTAAGATATTGATGATGAGGAAGATAATGACTTGTGATCTATTTTGTTTGTTTGTTTGTTTATGTTTGTACTATGTGATTGTATTATGTAAAAATCTTTTAAAAAATTTAATNTGATGATGAGGAAGATAATGACTTGTGATCTATTTTGTTTGTTTGTTTATGTTTGTACTATGTGATTGTATTATGTAAAAATATTTTAAAAAATTTAAGTTTGAGGGGGAGAAGAAATATCATTATTAGAAAAGAACTTAGATTATTTGTCCTCATTTAACTATATTTTTAAAATTTTAAATTTAACATGACTTTTGGTATTAGGAGTTAACTTTCGATAATTATATTTAGGTTTCTAAATATATAGTAAATTTAAGTAAAAATTTTCAATAAGGTTAATTTTAGGGGCTAAGATATTTGGTAAAAGAGAATAAGACTATGTTTTTCTTTTTTTAGTAAAAGAAATTTGTATTTTTGAAGTATTAAAAATCTTAAAGAGGTTCATGTAAAAAGAAAAGAATTTAACTTTATACAATCTTTGTTGGCATCAATTTTTTGATATCATAGGTGTAGGGTGTCCACCTATGATCGAAGAAAATTAGTTATCATGCCATGCACGAATTTGACTTAAATTGACTTGCGCACCAGCGAGCTTGTTCAGATGGCCCCGAACGACGAAACGGATTGTGTGCTCGCGTCTGGAATGTCGATTTTAATTACGGGAGACTATTTTGTTGCGAAGACATGTCCGAGCAAAAAATGCGAGGAGCATAATAATATTAATATAAAATATTATTATAATAAAAAAATAAAAGATATGTTTTCCTCGTTTATCTCTACTGCTCACGCATGACCCATGTGGAGATTCCCCCTCCCTCCTTTATTTCATAACCTTAATGTGTGTATGTGTGGGATACCAATTTAAAACCAGGATATAATAAACAAAAATATATATTAAAAACAGTTATTAAAAACAGTACAAACTTACACNATATATTAAAAATAGTTATTAAAAACAGTACAAACTTACAGAGCACAATACTGGAAGAGCACACCAAACAGATGCTTCTTTATTACAGTGAAAAGACTCAAAGGAAACTTGCACCCCAGTAATGAAAATAAAGCCCCTATTTATAGTAAAGGGCGGACTCCAAACTTAATACAATAGAGTTTAATAAAAGATAACACATCCGTTGGATGTGACATAAAGTATGAAATTATTTTCAAATACTATTCCACCAACCGATACTATTTCAACCACTGTCATTATTACCCCNATAACACATCCGTTGGATGTGACATAAAGTAGGAAATTATTTTCAAATACTATTCCACCAACCGATACTATTTCAACCACTATCATTATTACCCCTAATTTCTTCTGACATGACCTCAGTTGAGGTCCACAGCAATCAATTGAGGTCCACTGCAATTAATTTGAGCCGAGGTGGGTCACTATTTGCTCCCAATTTTCTTCGTCATCTGACCCTTGATTAGAGACTGACATGTCGTCTTCTGCTTCAAATAATTCTTTCATCTGTTTCTGATAAAGTTCTTGTATTCTCTGTTTGATCTGATCCGGAGATTCTCGAGGATATTTTCTTTTAATTTGATCATGAATTTNAGGAGAAGTTGAACGATTGATTATTGCTTGACATGAGGAATGCTTCTGCTATTTTACTGCAGATGCAATAGATGGGATTGTAATGGAATTCTATGCCAACCTTCCTGATGCTTCTGATGATTTTGTTTTTGTTCGAGGAAAAAGGGTGGAGTTTACTCCAAGAAAAATTAATGAGTTTTATCAGTTAGAAGATGCGTATAAATGCTAGTATCATTCTTTTTCTGCTACAGATTAGGCTTTAGATGAAGTTTATTCTTTTCTGACAAGTGAAAAAGGGGCTTGGAAAATAAAAAACGGAGTTAAAGTTAACTTTCCCCTTTCTATGTTAAATGTTGTATCTAAAGCCTGAAATTATTTTATTTCTGGGAGGATGATTCCAACAAATCATCATAGTGAAGTGACCAAGGATAGAGCCATCCTGAACTACTGTATTCAATAAGTGATGGATATAAATGTAGACTCTATCATTTATATGGACACTTGATCTATTGCTCTGGGAGAGACCACTAGTGGATCTGCTTTGATTTACACACTTTGTAGCATGCAGGAGTTGATTTCAAACCTAATGAGGAGAGGATTGAGCCTTAGAGACTAAATGGGCCTGCCAACATCAAGACTTATGAGTCCCATGTTTATTGGAGATTTGAAAGACAGGCCAGGGATATTCCTTCTACTTCTAGAACCCTTAGTGAGCCTACTTCAAGTGACCCCTGCAACAGAGAGTTGTTGGACCAGATGATGATTCAATAGGGAGATATTTTGAGGATGGATCATAGGATGCAGAATATTGAGGCCAGAAATGCTCACACTGATGATCTGATTCACCAAAAATTTGAATATGATGCTGCTTATGATGATGCTTTAGTGAGATATCTAAGGGGTGACCATACAATTCG
>JXCR01134225.1:91462-128029 GCA_002079205.1 Phalaenopsis hybrid cultivar | reverse complement strand
GCTTTTCGTTGTTTCATAAGGTTGATCATCTATATTTGATTAATTCAATGTCTCTGAGCACCATCATTGTTTACAGATGCTTTAGCTCCATTTGCTGATATGAGGCATTTCAAGAATACACTCCAGGGATATATTAGAGATTTAAATGCTATTATCGAGCTCTATAAGGCTTCACAGGTTCAGATCTCACCGGAGGAAGCAGTTCTAAAGAAATTAAATTATTGGGTGACTCATTTTCTCAAGGAAGAATTGAATACCAATGCCAACCACTCACTGGATATTTTACAAGAGGTAGTTGATTTGTACTTTTCCACATTTGCTTTCCTTTAATTTTTTAAGCTTATTATGGGGATATTGTGTTGATTGTTGAATAGGATTTAGAATGGGAGATTGGGAAAAAAATAGGATGTTTTTTATGTTATATATAACCCAATTCATAAATTTTTAAATTCCAGAAATGATTTTTGACTCTGAAAATAAATGGAAAGATAGAGTTCCTACTTAAACTATTAAAGTAGGAATGCAAAGAGATATGAGGCAATGCAGATTTGGAAAGATTGCCAAAAGGTGGTTTTGGGGGAGGGGGGAGAAGGATAGGATGTTTATTATGTTATATATAACCCAATTCATAAAGTTTTAAATTCCAGAAATGATTTTTGACTCTGAAAATAAATGGAAAGATAGAGTTCCTACATAAACTATTAAAGTAGGAATGCAAAGAGATATTAGGCAATACAGAATTGCACAATCGATTTGGCACCTAAGACCAGTTTCCACAAAATTATAATTATTTGATTAAAATATCAATTGAAGATGGCCTTGACAACTAACAGCTACACCTCTCACAATTATCACCAGCCGAATTGCTCTCTACCATAATAGTAACTAACCTCTGACAGTAGGAGCATTTGCTCTGCTCCCTATTCTGACATATCATGATTCCCCACGTCTCCAATATATTTGCTTTACTCTTATGTTTCCTTTCATATCTTTTGCATTTCCTATGTAATATTTATAGGTTCTCAGTTAATGGAGGTTGGTATGAGGCTTTAGTTTTCCTCGGCTCAATTCCTGCTCTCTGTATTTCTATTCTTCTATATTGCAGCCCAGCTGGTGTTATCTTTTCCATGGATAACCAGTGAAAGAATTTTTCTGTCCAAANATATTTATAGGTTCTCAGTTAATGGAAGTTGGTATGAGGCTTTAGTTTTCCTCGGCTCAATTCCTGCTCTCTGTATTTCTATTCTTCTATATTGCAGCCCAGCTGGTGTTATCTTTTCCATGGATAACCAGTGAAAGAATTTTTCTGTCCAAAATGATCTACCAGGTCTCAATTTTCTGTCCAAAACTCCATCAACCTCCATGGTGCTATAATAATTTTATCCCTCGTTTTTTGCCCATGCTTGCACAACGGATTTGGCACCGAATACCAGTTTCCACAAAATGAAAATTATTTGATTAAAATATCAATTGAAGATGGCTGGGAAAACTTCCACATGTCATACTGATTGCAATTCTTATGAAAAAGTGAATACCAAATGGGATGATAGATGAGTCGATGTAAAATTTAGGAGATGAAAAAAGAACTAAAATTGATTTTGTTCAGATCTTATTTTTTATATTAAGGAATTGTTAGCATTCCTTTTCAAAGTTTTTTTTCTTTTGTTATGTGTACNCGAATACCAGTTTCCACAAAATGAAAATTATTTGATTAAAATATCAATTGAAGATGGCCGGGAAAACTTCCAGATGTCATACTGATTGCAATTCTTATGAAAGAGTGAATACCAAATGGGATGATAGATGAGTCCATGTAAAATTTAGGAGATGAAAAAAGAACTAAAATTGATTTTGTTCAGATCTTATTTTTTATATTAAGGAATTGTTAGCATTCCTTTTCAAAGTTCATTTTCTTTTGTTATGTGTATTTTTAAAAGGTAATGCAAACCAGTGACTTAACTTTTACTGTGTGTGTGATTTTGTAAACACGTGTTTCTATGTTATTTTGAAGTTTGCTGGTTGCTTGTGAACTTTCAATTTAGATGACTTGTTCCTTGCATCCTATTTCTTTTAGGTTGATCATACGCTCGGGTTTCCCTTTTACGCAAGTATGGAAAGGCTGGAGCACAAATTAAATATTGAACACTACAATTCAGATAAATTGCATATGCTCAAGTCATCATTTGTGTAAGTTTTAATTTTGTTTATTTTTTGAGTAAAATGAGAGAGGCAAAACCTTACCTTGCATGATCTTTTGCTCTTTCAAAAAATTGTGATTTATGTGGAAACTCTCATTAGGTATAGTATGAAAAATAATGACCTTCTGAAGCTTGCTGTGCATACATTCAATACTTCCCAATTGACATATAGGAAAGAACTTCAGTATCTAGAGAGGTAAGCTTATTTCGTTATATCTTTTACATCCAAGTTTGAGTTTTTGTTTGTTTGTTCTTGAAATACTCTTGTGCAAATAGTTGGGTTAAAGAGAGCAAGTTCGATCAGCTCGGATTTTCTCGACAGAAACAAATTTATTGTTATCTCTCTGCTGTTATGACATTTTTCTCCTCAGAAACGTCAAGTGCTCGCATATGTTGGGCCCAATGTAGTACACTAACTACTGTAATAGATGATTTTTTTGATTTTGGAGGTTCCTCCGAAGAACTAGCAAATCTTATCAAGCTGGTTGAGAAGTATGCTCTATCTTTATTTTTTTTTGTAGTGGCTATCATGAAGAATATTTTTGTCATTGATGGTTCAATCTTTGGCAGATGGCATGGAGTTCATGAAAAAGACTTCTGCTCTGAAAATGTAAAGATCATTTTTTTTGCTCTCTACAATACTATTAATGAACTTGGAGCAAAGGCTTCTCTTTTCCAAAAGCGTGATGTCACCAAGGATATTATTAATGTGGTACGCCGTGCATATACATTTGAGCGTTGCTAAACATGGTGAATTGCTTTACAGAATTTATATATTGAATGTTATCCAAATAAATTCCATTTTGTACTTCATTCACAACCACCCTATTTGGGCAATTAATCGACATATTTAGTTTAGTTTTTTTTTTCTTGTGCTTTTAGTTAAACAAATTTTTTGTCTGAAGGTTTTGACATGTTGTAACTGGCAGTGGCTAGTTTTGTTGAGCTCCGAGATGAAAGAAGCTGAGTGGCGACAGAATAGTACATTTCCTACTTTTGATGAGTACATGACTAGTGCAATTCCATCATTTGCTCTGGGGCCTATTATTCTACCTTCTATCTATTTGGCTGTGCCTGAACTTTTAGAGAACATCATCGGGTCTCCGGAATACAAGAATTTATTAAAACTTTTGGGCAAATTTGGTCGTCTTATCAATGATATTCAAGGATATCAGGTAAGTCATTTTTTCTAAATGCCAATTTTATTCTTAATAGGAACAAGCTTATTTTGAATAGCAAATGCTTGAGAAAGAAGATTTTCGCAAAGATGGTTGCTATCAAGATCATGATAGATTTTCTTTTGCTGAGATTTGAGTTGAGTAACAGTGTTTTGAATGTAAGTGAAAGAGCTCCATTTAATAGTTTTAAGGGCATTTTTTACATTATTTAACATATTACATAGAGAAAATATAAAATCATCTTTAACCAGAATATCTCAAGCATTGAAAAATGTTATGGAAATCAGTGCAAGCACTCCAATAGTTCATGTTGAGAAACCTGCAAAGCAGGTAATGAATAGGAGAATGATATGACATCAATGATTCCAACAATTTGTAGCAAGAAGTAGGAAAGTAATTCACCCAATGACCATCAGAGAGAATTCTGTCTAGCAAGCGCCTATAGGATTTTGCAATTGCTGATTAAGCAAACTAAATGAATCCTCAATATTTAGAAGATCCATTAACCCTAAATTACAGATGCAAGAGCTGAAATTTATAAGTTTACAAGACAAAATTATGCGGCCACCACACTTTTCAGCGACATTTCTAATACAATTAAAATCACCCATGTGCCATTTTTCTTATCAGCACAATAGGAGATTTCAGTCTAAAACTTTTGTTAATGTCATATCAGCATACATAAAGGTAATATAAAAGCTAATCTTTGAAGAGGAAGTTAAATAAGCATGACTGTATTGAGCATGGGATTCCAACTCAAATAAGGAAGTGGAAGTGTTCCACTTTAACCAAATACGACCATTAGAGGACTTATAAAAAATTTTAGTGTTGCCTTCAGTAGAAAAACTCTATAATGATTGTAGAAGTGGGGTTAGCAACAATAGAAGCAGAAAGTTTTGTTTCAATCAAGCAAATAACATCCAAGTTATGCTCTTTGACAAGATCTCTACAATCAGTACTATTATCTCCAATAGTTTCTATCATTTCAAACACCAATATTTGGATTTAACATAAGATTGCTGGGATTAGGAGCTATCTGCACTTTGTGGTTTTGTTGGCGATGGGTTGGGTGGAAGAAGAGGGATTAGGTTCATTATTAAAGAATAATATGCTGAAAGGTAATGTAGATTGGGGAATTTGTTGGGAAATATCAAATGAATTGACAACCTTGGGTTCTTTTGGAGGAGGCACAAAGAGTATTCTAGAGTGGTTGACGGAAAGTAGATATTTCCTGGGAAGTTTCTGAAATTTTTGTTTCAACAGAGGTGGAGAAGTTCAAGTCAGGAGTTGTTTGGTGGGTTTGGAGAGGAATTATCTTTGAAGGGGAGAGGTGGACCGATTTTAGAAGGTATCAAGAGGGTTTGACTCTGACTTCTGCCTCTGTGAGGCTTTAGAGTTAATGAGGGACTTAATTAGGGGATTTGGGGCAAGTGGTAGAGTGATGTGCAAATGTGTTACAGGCCATACACGGTTTAGTCTTCCATTAATATTCAACAGGCTGTAAAACCTTTTTTCTTTCACAAAAATAATAATAGAATCTGACAAGATGGTGTTTGTATTAATCTACACCCAGGCACGGTTAAAGGTAAGCTGGCTTCCCCTAGTTGTAAGAGGATCGACAACTTAATGTATACCTATTTTACTGACTATTTTTGGAAATCTTATTTTCAGTCCAACTGGAAAGAGGAAGATTAGGTAGCTTAATCCAAATCGGAATTTCATTAAAATTCCCTTTGATTACTATAAAAGGTCTGCCACTAATGAATCAATGACTCCCAAGCAAGAGCATATCAAAATCTTCCACGGATGTAAACTAAAAGGAAAAAACTGGTCTGCTAGAGGGATAATGTTTATGGTACCTCATGAAACTCCATTTTTTCCGAATAGTTTTTAGGAGGTTACCATAAAAGGGGCGTTTCCCAAGTGCATAAACCATGAGTGCAAGGCTCCATTTCTTGGAACCATTATCTATTTCTTCATCCGATAAGTCTACCCATTCGTTGTTACATGGAATAAAAAAAAAGTTGAAGTTTTAAGAATAGGGGAGTTGGGAAGAAATTAAACATTTCCGTTAAGAGATGGTGGTTTTCCAAGGAAAAAAGAGGGATTCTTAGAGAAGGGAGGGAAGCTGGACGGATCCATGAAGCAGGGGCTTAGGCCTTCCTGAAGAAGGCGAGGTTTTCCATCCGAACAGTAGTTGGGATTAGGGTTTGTAAAAGAGGAAAAGAAAAAGGAAAAAGAGCCGCGACTGGTAGAAAAAAACCATGGCAGAGTTCGTACACCAAACATTCCTGTCGAATCCATGTTACTAGCATTAACTGGATAAATCGTTGCACTTAAGCCTGGAATTAGTGGAGTAGATTTTGGCTTTGAATTTTGATGAACATGCAATAGGAGCGTGAGGCCAAACCAATATATATGTCAAACTTATGGGTTGTTTGGTAGCCAAATTTGAACATAATTTATGCAAATTTAACATAAATCCAGCCAACAAAAAAAATCAGAGGAATTGAATCCACACATTGCTAAATCCAATGTTCTTTTGCTTCCGCTAGTTTTTAATTCAAATCTGAATTTATTAAATCTGATTATCACGTGCATTTTAACGGATTTTGCTTAGGAAGAAAGTCATAGGAGTGAATTTATGCCAAACATGGTAAAAGAATTTAATGGATTTAACCTTAAATTGAGCCAAACTCTATTTTTGATTTACAACATTTAGATTTGATAAAATCCAGATTTTCTGGATTTGCTAAATCTTGTTTAATCTAAAGTTTATCGGCAACCAAGCATCCCATCAGTATTCAGTTTACAAAGCACTCGTTTAGCTAGTTTAGCTAATTTCAGTAAGTTTCATTGATCCATTCAGTCTAAAGAATCCATTTCGAGGTTGGATTGCATTATTAGTACTTGATTTTTTTGGGGAATGTCATTGTTAGTATTTGTTCAGTTTCTTTTTCTATAACACTGCTTGTATTGTAATAAAGAGCTTTGATGAAATCACAGAGAGAGAAAGCAACAGGGAAACTAAATAGCTTGTGGCTAATTGTTCACCATGGAAATGGCTCTATTTCTGAAGAAGATGCCAGAAAACATATATGGAGTTTGATAGACTCCACTAGGGCTGAGTTGCTTGGGCTGGTTCTCCAGAACAAGGGAAGCGTGGTTCCAAGAGCATGCAAAGAGGTGTTTTGGAAAACGTGCAAAGCAGCGTATATATTTTATAGAAACAATGATGGATTCACCTCACCCACGGAAATGGATGGTACTGTGAATGCTGTTATTTATGAGCCTTTGAAGGTGAGCCATCTTTCGCAATCTCAATCCTAGAAGAGCCATATTATTTGATATCATCAAAATCAATGTGGCATTGGTTATTGCTGCGATGCTTATTTCTCATTTGTTCCTCGTATATTATAATATTTAGTTGTTTGGAATATTTATGCTTATTTTTTTTATTTTTAAAGAATTTTATTGGATCTGTCTATTTAAATAAAATTATTGTCACTTTTTATTATTATTATTTTTTTTACTTCTTTATTTGTTTTTTTTAATAAATTTATTGGCACATCTTTATATTGTATGATAAAAAAATAATTTTTTTAACTACATTCTTATTGGCGGTTCTTTAAGTGGAATCAGTTTGTTTGAGATTGTTGTGTGCCAAGAAATTTGCATTGATAAATTGATTTTTTAACTTCTTAGCATTGTACGAATATCCATCACAGATAAAAGAAAAATAACAATAAGAGATGCTAAGAATTTATATGTGAAACTTTTTTAATGAGAAAAATCATATGGTCTAGTCCAGTCAAAATAATATATTATATATTTTTTAAGTGCAAGGGGCAGTCTTTTTCTCATAACAAAAAATTTTTAGTTACACTTTTACAATGAAATATACACTTGTCTTTATACAACACAAAAAAAAAAGTGTTAGAAATATCGACTACAACAGTAAAGCATTAGTCACCAACAGTCAGTGGTTGTTGGCGTCAAGTGGTAATATTGGCGGTTGCGGAGGTCAATGGTTAATCGTGGGTCTTCTGAAGAACATGCTATGGAATTTATACTTCTCATTCTCTTTTTCGTGGGGGCTTATTTTATAGCATTTTGGTGGGTATTTTGGTCTTTTGGCATATAACTTTCTTAATCACTTTATTGGACCATCTATGCTGATGCTTCTGATCATAGATAGTATTATAAGGATTTGGGTGTGTATTAATGACATTCAAATTGAGCAATCATAGTCTCTTTGGATTCATTTCGTCAAGATGCACGATTTGACTATAGACATGTCAAAATTAGAGATTATTTGACCATTCAATTGACGATCCAAAGTCTCGACGATCCAAAGCCTCCTATTGTGCTTCAAAAACTTGATTGGAAGCAGATTGAACCAAGTTTGAAATGCATCATCAGGGTCGTCTAGTTTAGATGGTCATTTTGACTATCACCTTGCTGAAATTGTGGATCAAATGATAATGAATTTGAAAGTTCCTTTATAAAAAAAATGCATTGAGACTACCTCTTATTTTCGGGCGATGTCACTTGTGTCGTCCAAAAATTTATAGGTATTATTGAAAAATATAACTTAGATGTTCCACTAATTCGTACCTTGAGAAGAATTTTGTCATTGATGTTTCGTGAAGTTCTAATGTTTCGTGAAGTTCTAAAGATACACAAATTGAGTTTGGAATGTTAAGAAATATTATAATGAATACTTTTTTGAAAAAGCATTTGGTTCGACAGTGACAACTCGACGTGGGTGGTAACGGTAGCTCAACGTTGGTCGAATGACAGTTGTTTGGCGGTGCTTGGTGTTTAGGCATACAGGCGCAAGCCTGTGCACTGTTGAGTGTGCGTGTTTGTGTGCCAGGGGCATGTGGGCATTGTGGAGCATAGGTCAGTGTGCCGAGAGGACGTACATGTGCGTCGGGGGCGTGCTTGTCTGGCGAGTGCATGAACATGATGAGTTGTGGGTGTATGCATTGTGGAGGCATGCACTGTGTGCACGAGCATCAGATCAGTTGCAAAATAATTCACGCGCACAAAAGCACATGACCTTGCAAGCCGATATGCATTCATGGGTTCATTAGCTAAGAATTCTGCTCTTTTAATGAAAATTTCAATGATAAATACCCCCTTTGAGAGGAGAGAAGTCATACCCCTTCTCTTTAGACTGTAGTTATTTGATCTATAGGTTGTGGTTGCCTAATTTCTTCAAGCTGTTGTTGAGCAATCCCATTTAGCAATTCTTGTCTATTAAGTTCGGATTGATGCTCTCCGACGATTCGATTGTTGCCTTACCAAGCTAGGCTGTTTTTGCTTACTCCAGACAAGGTAGTTTTTGCCTATAAAACAAAGGATTCTTACGCTTGTTTTTTCTTTGGTGTTCAAATGTCTAAAGAATCCCAACCCCCCTAAAGGCCACAAAAATATCATAATATTAACAAGACAACATCAACAATTATCAAGGATTTTCTATTCTTTTATAAGAAGTTTTATTTTGTAAGTGATATGGTGGTTAAGTTGTTTGGTTTGTCTGATCAAACTTGTTTACCTCTACACGAATGTGTCACCATCTATGAGGTGAATGGTCGGAATTTTTTTATTGTGATTCCATCATATATCTCAGAATATTTATTCCTATATGATTGAATGTATCATCCGAAGAATAATATATTACACTAATGAATAGAAATATTACATTATAATTGATCTAATCACTCAGACGATTGAAATCTATATAATTTATCGGTGTACAGAACCAGGGTTTTTCCCCTATCTTACTGGTGTAAGATAGAGTTTATTTTATTTTGGTGCATGGTATCACTATGAGGGGGAAACCCTCGTAGTTAATTATATCTTAAATGTTGTGGATTTTGGAAATACTCTTGATTATAGTGTTTCTTATCTCGTGTATAATTATTTGATAAGTTTCTATGAGATTGACACTTGATACTCAGATTGACTAACTTAAGAGTATGAAAGGATTTGCATGGATTTAAAAAGGATGGGACTTATAGTTCAATAACGGTGTGTTATCGAAAGGTTGATGAGTAGGGTTGGCTAACTCTAGGAAGAAAACACACTCTGGAGATTGGAAACTGATTTTGATTGATTCACGTGAGTTGAGAATTTTAGTTGGTTGGGTTTAGTTTTAAATTAAAAGTTGATTTAAGTAGATTTATTAAGGTATATTTTAAGTTATGAAGGTTCTGAAGGTTTATTTGACATTTATATTATATTAATTTTTAATTTATTTGAAGTTTATTTAAGAGATTTTGTTTTAAGGTTATTAAAAGTTCATTTTAAATGGTTTACTATTTCTTTAAGTTATTTATTTAGTTTTTTAAAATTTGTTAAAATTGATTGAAGTTTATTAAAGTTTGTTGAGCTTGTTAGAATTAGTTAAGAGTTGTTAATATTGGTCAAGTTTTGTTAAAGTTGGTTAACGTTGATAAAGATTATTAAGGTATGGTTAAATTTTGATGGAATTTGTTAAAGCTTGTTGAAATACCATTTATATAAATTTTAAGTCTTAGTTTTGCGGAGGTTTTAAATTTCTAAAAGTGACTTGAAGTCTTATGCTGTTTTATAATTTTCAAATATTTTTAATTTTAAAGAAGGTTTCAAAAGCTTAAGTTTTTTTTTTTTTTTGACTTTTAAAGTTTTGAACTATTTTCTTTTATTTAAAGGGATTTAAAATTTTTGTTTTATCTTGAAAAAGATTTTGATTATTTTTTATAGTTTTAGAGTTTTGAATGTGGTTTTGAAAGTTTTGAAAAAAATTGTACTTGAAGTTAAAAATTGAATATTTTGATTTGGGTTTTGAAATAGGATTGAATTTGAGATTTGGTTTTGAAGATTTTGATTTGAGTTTTGAAATGGGTGATTTGAATTTGGGTATGAAATGTTGGTTGGATTTGGGTTTTGATGCACGAAAAAGTTAATTAGAATTTTGGATTGTTTTATACAGTTCTACTAATGATATTGTACTTTAAGAAATGTGTTTTTGTATTTAGCTTGAAGTACAACAAGTTGTTAAAGTGTGGAAACCAGGAGAGGACTTGGAGCTGAATGGTGAAAAGTGGCATTGACGCCTAGAAGCCAGACCTTTGGACGCCTAGGCGCTAGTCCCTGCCTTCCAAACCCAAATGGTTGACGCTTAGGCGCCAACCAACGCTGCGATACCAGTGTCTAGTCGTCAGATCCTTGGGCAGTTATGCGCTCATTCATTCCTCAAAAAATTGAGTTCCTGGCGCCTAGGCACCAGCAACTGTTTTGGGCAGTTGTTGCAGCTCAAGTGTCAAGTTGTGGGGAAATCTTGTGTTGAAGGAATGGTATCGTGGATGCTAAGTATTGGAGCTTATAAATAATCATCTATTTGCAGGATTGAGGGATTGAAGTTTGCTAGTTGTTTAGGGCTTTTATTTTGCTTTGGGGAACCATAGTCCTTCTTTTAAGTGCTGAGAGAGTGGTGTTCTACCGGACAAGAGTGGGGAAATCAAGATGAATGGTATTTGGAGTTAACTTTGGTCATTATAAAGTAGGAATAGTTAAGTATCTTTATTTATTGCTTTGGGTATTTCTTTTGAAGAAGTTTTAGTGGATTTTTCTTGCGTTCAATGCATTTATTTGGTGAAATCAGCATGCTTCTTAGGTAAACCTTCTTATCTTTCTTGTGATGATTTGGTAGAATGAATGGAATGTTGAGTGCTATGTAATTTTTTTTATTTTCAAATAGTGTTGATTAACCTGTTTAATTTTCATTCTGACAAAGTGAATTGTTAAAATATGTTGTGAGCTATAAGATTTGAGTTATGATTGAATTAACTAAGTTAATCATATTGAACTATGTGGTAGAGGTTGATATACCTTATAGGAAGATGCAAATGTTAGAGAAATATGCTTTGAAGGGATAGTTATGGGATTTAAGGAATTAAAGTCAATTTTATCCAAGCTTATTTAATCACTCAGGAGAGAGTAAAAAAGCTTGTTGCTTCTATTTATCACTATTCTTTTAGTACTTGCAACTTTACATCCATGTAATTCATTTAACTCATTACAAGGAAGAGTCTCTAGAGTAATTGATATCTATTAGTCTAAATTTCTAAAGTAGGATTATTTGTGTAGGATTTAATTTTGCAGTTAGTTATAGCACAATAGGTTAGCTTTTCAGACTGTAACATGTTCAACTTTTCAGGCTATGATTTTATACAAGTAGATTAGAATTTTTTCTAACGAAAATTACCTTGTTCCCTGTGGGATCGACATTCTAAACTCTAAAATCGGATATTACTGATAAGACACGTGTACTTGCAAGAGCCCCAGTGTGTTGTTGCCCCTGAAAGCAGTATCAAGCTTTTGGTGTTGTTGTCGGGGAGCGAGGGTGATTAAACTTAGGAAATCTTTTGTTGAACTTTAAGATCTTAAACTTGAAAATCTGTAGCGTTAACTGTTTGTGTTCAGTTGTTTTTACTAAAAAATATTTTTCTTTGGTTGTGTGTGGACTTTTAGGATTAAAGACCTTTGTTCGTATATGCATAGTTCAGGACCTACGGGACTTTAACCTTACGATTCTGAGCTAGAGAAAACTATTAGGAAAATTAGGAAACATAAGAAACTTCAAGAACTCGAAGGAGAGATGACGAATAATTCACAAAACAACCAAGAGATTCATGAACTTCCCCATGATCATCCAAATGCACATATAGACCTTTGAGAAACTATGTTAATCCTACGACTGATGATATTCATTTGAGTATCCAAACCCCTTCCGTAGAAGCTAACACATTCTAACTGAAGACTGCTATCATCAAAATGGTGCAGAACAACCAGTTTTGGGGAACTCCATCTAAAGATCCGAACTCACATTTAGCGAGTTTCTTAGAACCCTGCGCTATTTTCCGTTATAATGATGTGTTCAACGATGCTTTTATGCTAAGATTTTTCTCTTTCTTCTTGAAGGACAAAGCAAAAATGTGGTTAAACTCATTAGCACTTGGATCAATTACGACATGGAACGACTTAATTTAGAAATTCTTAGCTAAATATTTCTCACCTTCAAAAATGACTAAACTTAAGAATGATATCACTTGATTTTGCCAACACGAAGATGAGTCGTTTTATTTAGTTTAAGAACGTTTCAAGTAACTTCTTAGGAAGTGCCCCCATCATGCACTGCCCGAGTGGTTGATAATTTAAAATTCTTACAATGAGTTAGTAGGTTCTCTTATGTCTATCATTGATGTTGCTGTTGAAGGATCGCTTATGTCAAAGCCATTTGATGAGGCGCATTTTTTGATTAAGTAGATGACCACTAAAAGTTATCAATGGCCTTCTGAATGTGTGAATCATAGAAAGGTAGCAAGTGTACATGACACGGACATGCTTTCGATTCTAACTTCTCAGATAACTGTTATATTTAGGGAGCTAGATCAGTTAGGGATGAACCATCTTCAAGGACCCCAAGTCATAAAGACAATTCATTCGAACAACTGGTTGATGTTAACGCTTCATCTCTCGAGACCCTAAATGCAATCAATAACATGATTAATGATCCCTGGATACTATTAATATGCAAAGTACAACAATAATTCAGATTATATTTCACTTATATTTCCTTACTTTGCAACAAAATCAAAAACTTAATCCTGAAGAAAAATAAGAATTTAACTTTTAATTTATATATATTGGGATACTGCGCAAGTATACTTATGGTTATCAAGAAATATAAGACTTTTTGATTAAGACCTGAATATCAAACCCACAGGGAGAATACACAATATGCACTATTGAACAACAAACTTTCTATTTTTAATAAAAAGATAATTATCTAAACTAAAGATGATTTTTGCAGTAATGAAAATTTAAATATTTTTGGTATTTTTAATATTTTGATAGAACAATAATAATTTAAAAAGATAACTAGAGTTTTTATAGAAGAAAAACACTAAACATGAAAATATCTTTCCTCTTGTTACGAATCAGTAAAAGTATAGGAATTTTGTTGTGGAAATATACAAATTTTGTTGTGCCAAATATGAGCAATAATATTTTTTACCCTTACTAGAGATGCTATAAAGAATATTAGCTAATTTAAAGTTTGAATAGTTCTGAAGACCGACTAGGTAGGAAAGATACTAGCTCTCACTTTAGAGTTCTCTCAATTCCCTCCACCTGGGGGCTAACAACAGGGAAGATACTAGCTCTCACTCTAGAGTTACCTCGATTCCCTCCACCTGGGGGCTAACATTCTCTCATTGGAAGATACTAGCACTCACTCTAGAGTTCCCTCGATTCCCTCCACCTGAGGGCTAACATCTCGTATCAAAAACAAAACAATAAACCAAGTTAGGGGCTTTAACCTGTCACTTTAAAGTCCTCTAACTCTACACCCCTCTCACTCTAGAGTTACCTCAATTCCCTCCCACTGGGGCTAACATCTCGTATCAGAACCTAAACAATAAACCAAGTTGGGGGCTTTAACCTATCACTTTAAAGTCCTCTAACTCTACACCCTTCAAAAATTATTTCTAAACCAAGTTGGGGGCTTTAACCTGTCACTTTAAAGTCCTCTAACTCTACACCCATCAATGACTATTTCCCAAGTTGGGGGCTTTAACCTATCACTTTAAAGTCCTCTAACTCTACACCCTTCAATGAATACTTCCCTATTTATTTGCACTCAATCATATGAACTACATTCTCAGTCATACAACCTCTTGTGATTCTTTCCAATTGTTGACTGAGACAATACCAGTCTGGTTCTTACATGTTCTCACAACAAATTTTAATATCTGGATTGACCAAATCAAGAAGTAAATGAAGTGCATAGATTTAAATCATCACAACTTCTTCCATCATTGAAGATCAATACTTTCCACAACTTCCGTCCAAAACTTAATTACTTATCATTTAAAAAAAAAGATAAAGAAAACTACTCAGAATCCATGGAGAAAACAAAATCACACTTTAGTTTAAAAGAAGAAATTATTGTCAAATAACTCAGAATCCATGGAGAAAACAAAACCACACTTTAGTTTAAAAGTAGAAATCATTGTCAAATCAAAATCCATGGAGAAAACAAAACCACACTTTAGTTTAAAAGTAGAAATCATTGTCAAACCAATAAGAAGTCTCACAAATTCCATCCAAAACTTAATTACTTATCATTTTAAGAAGAAAGATAAAGAAAACTACTCATTTTATCCATTACTTAATTACTTATCATTTTAAGATGAAAGATAAAGAAAAATACTCAAAATCCTAACACTTTAATTACTTATCATTTTAAGGAGAAAGATAAAGAAAACTACTCATAATCCATGAAAACTCAGAATCCATGGAGAAAACAAAACCACACTTTAGTTTAAAAGTAGAAATCATTGTCAAATCTCATAATCCATGGAGAAAATAAAATCACACTTTAGTTTAAAAGTAGAAATCATTGTCAAACCAATATTTATGGAGAAAATAAAACCACACTTTAGTTTAAAAGAAGAAATTATTGTCAAACCAACAATATTGTCTCAATTAAAACCAAAAGTAGTCTCAAAACAGAAAGATAAAAACTTATCTCAAGTCCTCCGCCAAACTCTGGAAGTTCCTTTAATTCCCTTCTTCTTACAATCACTCAAAATAAAATAACAAAAATGATAAAAGTAAAAGTAAAAGTGGTGCCTGAAAATCTCTCTAAACTAACTCCCCAAATGAGAACTTTCAAAACTTTTCAATACTTTCAGGACCTCTTTCAAAGTCCCAATATTCTTTCTTTTATAATTTTGCAAAAGGTGCCTTGGTTTCTCTTCAACATATGTCTAGATTCGATGTATTTCCCAAGAGATGCATCCTTTTGTGATAATTTTTGTCCATGGTGGTTATAACCACCTAGTAAGCTAATGGGTGCCTCAAAAACATCTTCAAAATTCATAGAAATTGAATTTACTCGTCCAATAACTGCCATTGACGCTTCAGCACGGGGCCTTTGGCGCTTAAGCGCGGCCTTCTCTGTTTAACCTGCGCTTAAGCGTCAGATCTGACACTTAGGCGCCAAAACTCTTTTGCATATTTTTTACCTCTGTGCTCCAAATTTGATCATTTTTCACTCCTTTTAACACTATTCATCCTTTTTACCTGTATCTGCAAGAAAAACAAAAAAATATTTCCATTAAAGCACAATATCTCAAAAATAGGTATAAAAATGTGTCTAAAAATACTATATATTTTAGGTGTATTGTCTAAAAATACTATATTTTAGGTGTATATCAAAATACAATATCTCAAAAATAGGTATAAAAATGTGTCTAAAAACACTATATATTTTAGGTGTATCATATCTCAAAAATAGGTATAAAAATATGTCTAAAAATACTATATATTTTAGGTGTATCAAAATCGCCCAAACTTAAAATTTTACTTGTCCTCAAGTGACACTTGAATCTGCAGATCAAAGCTCCAATGTTGATGAGCTTTTCCTCTTTAATACAATAGTTCAACATCGCCCTTTCTCTGGTCACTTCACTGCGATGATTGGTCGGAAGCAAGAAAGCAGAAATGAAATAGTGCCAAGCCTTTGAAGGTGCACATAACTTTGAAGTTGGGAAATTTACTCTCCTCTCATTAATGATCTTATCATCAGTTCTGCTACAGCTGTTACAACTGTAGGTCTGGGATTTGCTTCCTTGATCTTTCATTGTGTGAGTGGGTTGGAGTTAAATATGATAGTTGGGAGGAAGTGTTATTACCTCTAAAGCCCATCACTAAGGTGAATATGAAGACTTATTCTGAGCATTCAATTTTTGGCTAGAGAGGAGGATTTTCTCAGAGCTATTGAGTGGAGATGTCTGTTGCTTCTACCTCTGCTGCTTCTACATCTAGACTAAGGGTAGTAACTATTGTGAGTTTTGTGATTTAGTTATTTTAGAACTTAACTTAATTCTATGTCTTTTGTAAAGTTGAAAATCTAGCTAACTTAGATCTTATATTAAAATTTTTGAAACTGCTACCCGGTAGTAACTGTTGTTAGTGTGTTTGTTTTTATGCTGAGAATGTGAAATCAAGTTAGTGTGTTAGTTTACTTTTATGTTTATACTCACTGCTTAGAAGTCTATTTAATCTCTACATGTTAAATTGAAATGAAAATATAGAAAATTTGATCAAAAATTAATTTTACTTCTGTTTTTAGTTTTATACTTGTATCATTAGGGTTTAAAAATTCCTGTTAGTATATTATTTTAAATTTTTATTCCTGCTTATATATATCTGATGTTAAACTGTTTAATCTGTTAAAAATTTAAGTTTGAGCGGAATGAAAAAATATTTTCAAAACTGGAATTTTATTTGTTCTCAAATGTGCTACAAGTGAATTTGATTTTATTTTCAAAATGGAATTTTATTTGTTCTCAAATGTGCTACAAGTGAATTTGATTTGAAAAGAAAAAAAAATTGATTATGTATATGAAGCTGATGCTAAACTATTTAATGTGTTAAAAATTTAAGTTTGGGGGGATGAAAAATATTAAAAAAAAACTTTGTTCTCATGTGCTACAAGTGAATTTGATTTGAAAAGAAAAAAATTGATTATGTATATGAAGTTATATTAAGGAAGTAAAATTTGATTTTAGAAATGAGTAGAAAATTTAGTTAAATTTTTTACTAATGAAGAAAAACTTTAAAGTTAAAAATTTTTAGTATAGAAAATGATTAATATAAGTGAGAAAATTTAGTTAAAATTTTAAGTAATGAAGAAAAACTTTAATTTAAAAATTTTTAGTATAAAAAATGATTAATATAAGTGGTATATTAGTAAGAAAAATTGTATTTTTGAAAAATTTAGATAATTTAGACTTTTATTTTTAATAATTTCTCCATTATGGCATTTCTGAAATCACTTCCCCCATCAGTAATGATAACTCTTGACATCCCAAATCTACAAAATATATTCGTTTTTAAAAATTTTTTAACACTGAGCATCACATCGAGTTAAAGCAACAACTTCTATCCATTTGGATACATAGTCCACTGCTAACAGAATATATACATTTTTGAAAGATGGTATAAATGATCCCATGAAATTTAATCCCCAAACATTAAATATTTCAACTTCTAACATATAATTAAGGGACATTTCATTTCTTCTAGAAATATTGCCTACTCGTTGACATATATCACAAGTTTTGATATAAGCATTAACATCTCTAAAAATTGTAGGCCAACAAAATCCAAATTATAAAATTTTGTATGCTGTTTTATCAACGCCAAAATGTCCTCCAAAATCAGAATTATGACATTTTTGGAGAATCTCATAAGTTTCTTCTAATGGTACATATCTTCGAATAATCAGATCATTTCCTTGTTTATATAAAAATTGGTCATCCCAAAAATAAGTCTTAGCTTCAGAAATAAATTTTCTCTTCTGTTGGTATGTCATTCTATAAAGTATAATATCACTATATATAAAGCTCACAATGTCGACATGCCACAGAACACGCTACTCATTAATACTCAACAATTTTTCATCTGAAAAATGCTCATTAATTTCATTTTCAAAACATAGCGGTTTTTCTAATTCAAGGCTGGACAAATGATCAGCAATTTGATTTTCAATCCCCTTCCGATATACTATTACAAAATTAAATTCTTGCAAAAGAAGAATCTATTATATAAGTCTAGGTTTAAGCATCCTTCTTTTTCATTAGGTACTTAATAGCAAGAATGATCTGTATGCACTACACAATGAGTTCCAATTAAATATGATCTAAATTTATCAAAGATCTGTATGCACTACACAATGAGTTCTAATTAAATATGATCTAAATTTATCAAAAGCATATAATATTGCTAATAACTCTTTTTGAGTTGCTATATAATTAATTTGAGTTCCATTAAGAGTTTTACTAGCATAGTAAATAACTTTGAAAATTTTATCATATCTTTGTCTTAAAATAGCTCCAATAGCATAATCACTAGCATCACACATTAATTCAAAAGGTTTTTCCCAGTTTGGTGAAACTTTAATTTGTGCAGTGATTAGTTTTTCTTTGAATAACTTAAAAGCTCTTAGGCATTTCTCATTAAAATAAAAAATGGCATCTTTCTCTAGTAAAAAGGCTTAGCAATTTTTGAAATATCTTTAATATATCACCTGTAGAATTCAGCATGTCCTAAAAAACTCCTAATTGCCCTTACATCTATTGGATAAGGTAAATTAGCGATCACTTAAATTTTAGCAAGATCTACTTTCATACCATTTTTTGATATTTGATGTCCTAATACAATTATTCCTGCTACCATAAATTGGTATTTTTCCCAGTTAAGGACTAAATTTATTTCCTTATAGCACTTAAGAACTTCAGGTTCTAAACATAAGTCAAATGAAGTTCCAAACACTGAAAAGTCATCCATGAATACTTCAATCTCTTTTTCAAGTAAATCACAAAAAATTGCCATCATACATCTTTGAAATGTAGCAGGGGCATTACATAAAATAAATGACATTATTCCAAGAGAAAAAGTACTATAAGAACTGGTAAACATTGTTTTCTTATGATCCTCAGGAGATATTTGAATTTGGCGATAACCAGTATATGAATCCAGACAATAAAAGTACTTATGCCCAGCTAGTCTATCCAACATTTGATCTAGAAATGGTAATGTAAAATGATCTTTAATAGTGGCAAAATTTAATTTTCTATAATCAATGCATATTCGCCACCCAGTAACTTGTCTAGTAGATATTAACTCATTATGTTCATTTGCAGTTACAATTACTCCTTTCTTAAGAATGCAATGATTGGACTAACCCATGCACTATCTGAAATAGGGAAGATAATTCCAGCATCTAACCACTTTAAAATTTCTTATTTACAACTTCTTTCATAGCATGATTCAATCTCCTTTGCGGATCAACCTTTGGTTTGCAGTTCTCTTCCAAATGAATTCTATGCATACAAATTGAAGGACTGATTCTTTTAACACCAGCAATTGTCCATCCAAAGACTTTCTTTAAATTTTTCAGAATTTTCATAACCCTTTCTTCTTCTTCCATTGTTAATTTCGAGGAAATTATAACTAATAGAGGAATCTCCTAAAAAGGCATATTTTAAATGATCAGGAAGTAACTTCAACTCTAGTTCTAGAGGTTTTTCAATAGATGAAAAAAATGATTTATCTTTGTCTATCGTGTCCAAAACTTTAAAACTTTCACGAACATAGTTTGAATTTTCCTTAAAAAGATCTTCACATTGATTTAATTCCTCTTCTTGCTCGTGTTACAAATCATGTACTTCAGATTTTTCTTCATAAGTAGTTCTAAGATGACATTCACTTAGATATCTTATAACATCCATCCTATAACATTCATTATATGTACCTTTTGTGGGGTATTTCATTGATTTTAAAATGTTAAAAGTAACAGTTTGATCTTTGATGCACATTGTTAATTCTTTTTTCTGCACATCTATCATTGCTCTTCCTATGGCTAGGAAAGGTCTCCCTAAAATGATAGGTACCTCTTTATCTTCCTCCATATCTAACACAATAAAATCAACAGAAAAGATAATTGATCCACTTTCACTAGGACATTTTCTATAACTCCTTTAGGGTATGTTATCTAACGATCTGCTAAATGCAAAGTTACAGTAGTAGGGCTTATTTCTCATAATCCCAATCTTTTAAATATTGATAATGGCATAAAGTTAATGCTTGCACCTAAATCACATAAAGCTTTCCCATAAAATCTATCTACTATTTCACATGGAATTGTAAAGCTACCAGGATATTTAAGCTTTTCAGGAAGCTTCTTCTGAATTATCACACTGCACTCCTCACTAAATGCAACAATCTCATTATCTTCAAACTTTCTTTTCCTGTTGAGAATATCCTTCATAAACTTTACATAGCTCGACACTTGTTCTAAGGCTTCATCAAATGGAATATTAATTGTAAGCTTCTTAAATATTTCCAGAATTTTTGAAAATTGCTTATCCAACTTCTGCTGACGAAGTCTCTGAGGAAATGGAGGTGGTGGTTTTTCCAAATCAATTTTTAATGGAGAAATTGGTCTCTCAAAATCTTTTGGAGCATCCTCTTTTGATCCTTCAATTTCTTCTCTCTCTACTTCAATTTCTTTTCGAACAATCTTCCAACTCTCTTCCGCTTCTAAGTTGAACGACTTTTACTTGTTCTTTATTCTGGTCTTTTGGATTTGATTTAATATTACTAGGAAGTGTTTCTTAGGATCTATTACTTAATGAATTTGTTATTTGCTCAAGTTATATTTCTAATTGTAGCTCCTTGACTTTGTAATTGATTTCCCATTTGTAACACCACTTCTTCTTTAGACAACTTCTTCTCTTTAAATTGTGTATTACTGTTGAAACCTAGAGGATAAGTAGATTTATAATTATTATTCCCTTGGTTGTTCCAGTTTCCCAATGGGTTTTCTTTGTTGTTCACCCATTGCTGATTATTACCACCCAAATTGTTATTCCAGTTAAAGTTGGGATGTTCTTCCAACCTGGGTTATAATAATTTGAATATGGGTTATTCTGCTTATTATTTATGACATTCAAAGTTTCTAATGATGCTTGAGAATCTACCATTTGGCTTAATGAATTCTCTTCAATCATGAAAATTGGTTGAGAAAAATTCCTTCCAAATTGGTCTAACTTTCTTGAAATTGTAGCAACTTGATTTGCAAACATGGTAAATGCATCAGTTTCATGAATATTGACTACTTTCTTAGGATTTACCCTCTCATAAGGCCATTGAAAATTATTGGTAGTCATTTCTTCAAATAAAGCATAAGCATCATGAAATGATTTTAACATCAATGAACCACCAACAGCGGCATCGATAATTGATCTAAGAGATCCAACTAATCAATTATAAAAAATTTGAAATATTAACCAATCTGGTATAACATGGTGTGGACACTTTCTTAAGAGTTCTTTAAATCTCTTCCATGCTTCATAAATAGATTCCTCTTCAAACTGATTAAAAGATGTAATATCATTTCTAAGCTTTGCAATTTTTTATGGTGGAAAAAATTTAGTAAGGAATTTTTGTGCTAAATCACCCCAAGTTCTGATAAATCTAGGTGCTAACAAATTCAACCACATCTTAGCTTTATCCCTCAATGAGAAATTAAATAATTTAAGTCTTATGGCATCATCTGATACACGAGTGTATTTAAATATTGCACACAATTCTAAAAAATTGGCAAGATGTAAATTTGAACGTTTAGTTGGTGATCCCGCAAACTAATTATTTGATACCATTTGGATAATAGGAGCTTTAAGCTCAAATGAATTAGTCACTACAGTAGGTTTTTGAATATTTCAATGAAGTTCATATACAATAGGGTTGACATAATCTCTTAAAGGTCTAAAATCTTGATGATTTTCAGCATTTTGATTATTTTGGTCAGCCATTTCTTTTGGATTTTTCAAAATTTATAATTTTTTTTATTTTTCTGATTTTTTTAATAGTTCTTTCTAATTCAGAATCGTAGGGCACTAGTCCTTCAAAACTTAAATTACACATACACTAATATATAATAAAATAAATCAAAACAAAATAAAATAAGATAAGATAACTTAAAGTTTAAATAAGACTTTCTAAAAATAGAAACTTATTTTTAAAATCAATTTCTCCCCGATAACGACGCAAAAAACTTGATCCCTGGATAGTGCTAATATGAAAAATACAACAATAATTCAGATTATATTTCACTTATATTTCTTTACTTTGCAACAAAACCAAAAGCTTGATCCTGAAGAAAAATAAGAATTTAACTTTTAATTTATATATATTGGGATACTACGCAAGTATATGAATTGTTATCAAATAATATAGGACTTTTTGATTGAAACCTGAATATCGAACCCACAGGGAAAATACTCAATATGCACTATTGAACAACAAACTTTCTATATTTAATAAAAAGATAATTATCTAAACTAAAGATGATTTTTACAGTAATGAAAATTCAAATATTTTTGGTATTTTCAATATTTTGATAGAACAATAACAAGCTAAAAAGACAACTAGAGTTTTTGTAGAAGAAAAATACTAAATATGAAAATATCTTTCTTCTTGTTATGAATCAGTAATAAGTATATGAATTTTGTTGTGGAAATATGCAAATTGTGTTGTGCCAAATATGAGCAATAATATTCTTTACCCTTACTAAAGATGCTATAAAGAACATTGATTAATTTAAAGTTTGAATAGTTCTGAAGACCAGCTGGGTAAAAAAGATACTAGCTCTCACTCTAGAGTTCCCTCGATTCCCTCCACCTGGGGACTAACATTCTCGTATCAGAACCTAAAACAATAAACCAAGTTGTGGGCTTTAACCTGTCACTTTAAAGTTGTCTAACTCTACACCCTTCAATGAATATTTTCCTATTTATTTACACACAATCATATGTACTACATTCTCATTGATACAACATCATGTGATTCTTTCCAATTGTTGATTGAGACAATACCAGCCCAGTTTTTACATGTTCTCACCACAAATTTTAACATCTAGATTGGCCAAATCAAGAATTAAATGAAGTGCATGAATTTAAATCATCACAACTTCATCCATCATTAAAGTTCAATACTTTCCACAACTTCCATTCAAAACTTAATTACTTATCATTTTAAGAAGAAAGATAAGGAAAACTACTCAGAATCTATGGAGAAAATAAAACCACACTTTAGTTTAAAAGAAGAAATCATTGTCAAACCAACAACAAGTCTCAATTAAAACCAAAAGTAGTCTCAAAACAGAAAGATAAAAGCTTATCTCAAGTCCTCCACCAAACTCTTGAAGTTCCTGTGATTCTCTTTTCTTTACAATCACTCAAAATAAAATAATAAAAAGGATAAAATAAAAGTAAAAGTGGTGCCTGAAAATCTCTCTAAACTAACTCCCCAAATGAGAACTTTCAAAACTTTTCAATACTTTCAGGACCTCTTTCAAAGTCCCAATCTTATTTCTTTTATAATTTTGCAAAAGGTGCCTTGGTTTCTCTTCAAAATATGTCTAGATTCGATGTATTTTCCCAAGAGATACATCCTTTCATGATAATTTTTGTCCATGGTGGTTATAACCACCTATTAAGCCAATGGGTGCCTCAAAAACCTCTTCAAAATTCACAGAAATCGAATTTACTCGTCCAATAACTGACATTTGTGCTTAAGCGCGGGGCCTATGGCGCTAAGGCGTAGCCTTTTCTGTTTAACTGGCACTTAAGCGCCGGATCTGACGCTTAGGCCCCAAAACTTTTTTGCACATTTTTCACCTTCTTGCTCCAAATTTGATCCTTTTTCACTCCTTTAAGTATTTTTCACCATTTTTACTTGTATCTGCTAGAAAAACACAAAAAATACCTTCCATTAAAGCGCAATAGCTCAAAGATAGGTATAAAAATATGTCAAAAAATACTATATATTTTAGGTGTATCAATTAACAACTGTTATTTCAATAATTACAGTCCCAGTTGGAAGAATCACCCTAACTTCAGTTGGAACAACAATCATGGTGTAGGAAATCAATAGTGGGGGGAATAATCCACCTAATCCTTTTGGGAATTGGAAAAATTAGGGTAGTTCTAACATGAGACAATCTTATCATTCTAGTTGTAATGCAAACCAACAATTTAAGGAGAAGAAGCTGTCTTGGGAGGAAGTTGTATTCCGGATGACGAATTAGGTACAAAGCCAATGTGCAACTATTAAAGAACATAGAGAATTGATTATGACAAATTGCGAACTCACTTAGAACTTGACCCCAAGGAACTCATCCTAGCAGCACCGAGGTCAACCCTAAAGAAAAGAATAGTGAGATGGTAAAGACAACCAACTTGAGGAGTAGATGAGAGTTGGAGGAAGTGTTTTGAAAAGATTCTGATGTGGAGAAAGAGAACGTGGAACCTGAAAGACCTTTGGAAGACCTTTCCCAAAATGTAGGAAGATCAGTATCGCCCACTAAGAATAACTTAGAAAGACCACTATCACCATTTTTTAAGAGACTCCAGAAACAAAAACTGGATCATTAATTTTTTACTTGGTTCTTGGAAGTATTCAAGAAGCTGACAATCAACACTCCATTTGCTGAGGCTTTGAAGTAGATGCCTAGCTATGTGAAGTTCATGGAAGATATCCTTAATAAAAAGAGGAACTTTAGAGATTATGAGACTGTATCACTCAGTGAGGAGTGTAGTCTTATCATTTATAAGAAGATTTCTCAGAAGCTTAAGGATCCATGGAGCTTTACTATTCCATGTGCGATTGGAGAGAAGTTTTATGGCAAGACTCTATGTGATTTGGGTGACAATATTAAATTTATGCCACTATCCATTTTTAAGAGGTTAGGATTAGGGAGGTGTTTACTACCACTACAACCCTTCATCTTGCTCATCGCTCGATGATTCATCTGATGGGAGTTATAGAGAATATTCTAAGGAAGGTGGATAAATTCATCTTTCCTATTGATTTCATTGAATTAGATATGGAGGAAGATAAAGAGATTCATATCATATTAGGTAGGCCTTTTTTAACCACTGATAGAGTAATGATTGACGTGCAAAAAGGAGAACTGATAATGAGAGTGAATTATTAGGAGGTTATATTTAATGTGTTAAAATCTATGAAGCTTCTTCCTGATTATAATGAAAACGGATGTTATATGATGGATTTGATTGACTATTAGTGTATCAAACACTTTTAGGAGAGTTGTGATGTTAAATCAATGGAGCAAGATTTGAGAGAGGATCATTCTACTGATATTATGGATGAATCTTCTTTATTGGTTGAAGATAACCCGAGAATTGTTAGGGAGAGATTTGAGATACTTGATACCGCTGAAGATTGTAAACCTCTTAATTCTTCCATTGAGGAACTTCCTGTACTCGAGATGAAGGTGCTTCCAAAATATTTGAAGTATGCTTACCTGGTGAAGTAATCTATATTGTCGATAATCATATCTTCAGAACTTAATAGCTTACAAGAGGGAAAATTGATGATCGTTTTAAGAAACTTCAAGAAAGCTTTTGGATGGATTTTAACAGACATAACAGAAATTAGTCCTTTGGTATGTATTCATAGGATCCTGATGGAGGAAAGTAATCCCGTACAGTTCCTCAAAGGAGATTAAACTCTGTTATGAAAAAAGTTATCAAGAAGGAGATTTTGAAGTTGCTTGACACAAGTATTATCTATCCCATTTCAAATAGTGCTTGAGTTAGCCCGAGCCATTATGTTCTTAAGAAAGGATGAGTGACTGTGCTAGTAAACGAACATAATAAATTGATCCTCACTAAATATGTCACTCGGTGGTGAATATGCATTGATTATAGAAAACTAAACTCAGCCATGAGGAAAGCCCTTTTTTTTACCCTTCTTAGATCAAATATTGGATAGGCTAGCTGGCCACCCATATTTCTGCTTTTGGATGGGTATTCAGGATATCATCAGATTCCTATTGCTCATAAGGATCAAAATAAGAGCACATTTTTTAGTCCAGAAACTTTTGCTTTTATGAGAATGCTCGTTAGGTTCTGCAAATCACTCGAGGCGTTTCAACGGTGCATGATGTCTAACTTTTGTGACCTTATTGAGAAAGGTATAGAAGTATTCATGGACGATTTCTCAGTGTTTGGCTTTTCATTTGATTCTTGTTTAGCTCATCTGGTCAATGTACTGAGACATGAAAAACCAATCTAATTCTCTATTAGGAAAAGTGTCATTTCATGGTTTCTGAGGGAATTATTTTAGGAAACAACATTTTTGGAGAGGTATGGAGCTAGATCCAGCCAAAATATAGGACATTGAAAAACTTCGTCCACTCATTTCAATGAATGGAGTTAGAGTTTCTCGGGACATGCTGGATTTTATCGAAGTTATATTAAGGATTTCATTAAAATTGCTTAACCTTTGTTCCAACTGTTGGAAAAGGATGTCTTATTTGAGTTTGACCAAGATTGCCGCTTTGCCTTCAAAACATTGGAGGAGAAGTTAGTTACTGCTCCCATCATCATTTTGCCTGGTTGGGCTACCCTATTCAAATTAATATAGGCGCATTTTTAGGACAAAGATGCAATAAGATGTTACGAGCTATATACTTTGTTAGTAAGACCCTTAATGATGCTCAGACTAAATACACCACTACTAAAAAGGAGCTTCTAGTCATAGTATATGTGTTCAACAAATTCAAACCTTATTTGATTGGTACCAAGTGTACTGCTCATACTGCCATTCTGCAATTCTATATTGTGTCGAAAAAGGATGCCAAATCAAGATTGATTAGATGGGTCATATTACTGCAAGAGTTTGATATCGAAGTTATGAATACGAAAGGTACTGAGAATTAGATAGAGGATCATTTATCGAGACTGGATCAAGGGAATTCATGTGCATTTGATGAGGATATCAATCAGAATATTTTTGATGAGCAACTGCTTGTTGTTACTAATTGGAATATGCCGTGATATGCTGATATAGTAAATTACATAGTCAGTGGTATTTTACCCTATGATCTGACATACCATCAAAAGTATATATTTGTTTATGATGCCATATACTATTTTTGGGATGACCCATATCTTTATTAGAAGTGCAAAGAACAGATGATTAGATGGTGTTTACCCATAAAAGAGACCCAAGATGCTGTCCGGAAATATCATCATTCTAAATTTAAGGGACATTTTGAGGTTTATAGAACTGTTGCTAAGATTTTATAATTTGAATTTTATTTGCGTACTTTATTTATGGGTATAAATGAATGTAAAAAAAAACTTTTGACAGATACCAAAGAGTATTTAATATTTTTAAGTGAGATGAAATGCCCCTAAATTTTACCTTGGAGATTTAGATTTTTGATGTTCGAGGTTTAGATTTCATAGGACCATTTATACATTCTTTAGGGAATCTATATATTTTGATAGTTGTAGAATATATCTCAAAGTGGTTAGAGACAGTGATCTTGTCAAACTGTGAAGCTCAAAGTATATTTAAATTTGTAAAGAAGAATATATTTAGTAGTTATGGTATGCCCAAAGTTGTCATTAGTGATGGGGGAGACACTTTAGGAATAGAACGATTGAGACATTAATTGGGAAGTTTGTTATGAAACATAAGATATCCACAACGTATTATCCTCAGATAAGCAGATTAACAGAAGTTTATAATAGGTAAATCAAAAGGATTTTGTAGAAGATTGTTAATCATAACAAAAAGGATTGGGCTTTGAAACTTATTGATGCTTTATGGGCCTGTAGGATTGTGACGTACCTTAAATTATGCTACTTTTACATATACATTTAATAATAATTTTTTAAGGATATTATGCTTTAATGGAAAGTATTTTTGTTTTTTAGTTACAGGAACAAAAGATAGACTTAAAAAGCAAGAGTAAAATCAGAGCCAAAAGAAGTCAAATTGAGCAAGATGGCAAAAATTGTTCTGGTGCCTAGTTAAAATGGGCTTTTAGACGATTGTTGCCCCTAGGCGCCTGAATCAGCTATGAGCTTTTGACATTGAATTTGGATGAATTTTAAAAAGGTGCCTAAAGTGACTTTTGGTTATTTTTAGAACTTTATTTTATAGAGCCATTGGATGGCTGAAAAAAAGGTGTTATTGGTGGAGAGTCTACAAAGTTGAGTCTTTTGTGAGAGTCTTTAGAGAGTGGCGTGAGACCTTCTTGGGTGTATGTGTGAGAGTTTTGTCTATTATTGTGTGTTCATTTAAGGAAGAATACAGTAAAGGAACTTCAAAGGATTTTGCTTGGGTAGAAGTCTAAAGATAGGTATTTGTATTTTTGTTTAAAATGTGTTTTATTATGAAAATGTGAAGTTTAATATAAATTATGTTGTGTTGTGCTATCCCCGTGAATTCTGAGTAGTTTCCTTTATCATTGCAATAAGTAGTAATCATGGGTAGGATTAAAATAATTTAAGATTTCTCTTATTTCATACTTTGTTGATTCTCTACTTTGTTCTTAATTTACATTTTTGATCTGGCCAATTAAAATGTTAAAAACTGTTGTAATTCCATAATGACCCGCGAGGGCTATGTGTTCCTTAACTAATATAAATCACATTAATTCTGTGGGTGAGAAGGTAATCCATGGCTTAGTGCAAATAGATAGGGAGATAAATTTTGATGGGCGTAGGATTGGTGATTCTAGGGTGACAGACAAGAACCTTAACTAATTTGATCAGTAGTTTGGAATCTTAGGAACAGTTAGTCCTGTAGAGAGAGCATAGTGTGTAGTCTGGAAGTGAGAGACTAAAACCAACCCAACATAACCTGGAGAATTAAAAACTTATGTTTATATTAACCAATGTTCTTTACACACTTGGTAGAGAGTCAAGAGTGGGTATGCTCCTATTTGTCTCAAAACTACATTTTAACCCTTAAACATTTGATTCCTATACTGATTATGATCTCTTTGCAAGGGGAAAGACTTTTCATATTATTAGAACTCCTTTACACATAAGTAGTTTAGAAAACCTGCATTTACTTCTTGCTTTAAATTAGGATTAGTAAACTTTAGTTTATAACTTTTCCAAACATTTCAATATTATTATTTTTCTACTAATTTTGATTACAATTTAAGTAGAAATTATTCTAAGTTTATATGGAAAGTTTTCTCTTCCTTATGGGTTTGATACTGGTTTTTAAAGAAAACTCTATATTACTTAAAACGATAGGTATACTTGCGTAGTATCCCATAGTGTGCACATTATTAATAAAAAATCTAAATTCTATTACATATTATTTAGTACACTCACCTCTTAATATAGACTGTGTTCAGTTTTTTATTAAATTTTGGAACTTAAATAAATAAAAATCTACGTAATTGCGGGTCTGACAATCAAGTTTTTAGCTCCGTTGTTGGGGATCGAACGAAATATTTTTACTTAGAAAATTTTATTTGACTATAGATTTATTTTAGGAGAATTATTTTTTAATTTCCATTTATCAATATTTGTTATTTCCTAAGGTATAAGAAAATAAAAAAAAAAACCAAAATAATTATAGAAACTGAAAAAAGAAAATTTAAAAAATATTTTTAGTTTGAGTGTTTTGTTTTGTCTTTTATTTTCGAAACTTCAAATTTTGCTTGCATAGTTCAGGATCTGAAGGTTTATTGCGAACGAACCATAAGAAAAATCCGTAAACAACAAGAACTTCACAATTTTCAATAAATGACGAATACTTCAAAAAATAATTTTGAAAATCAAGCCATTGAAAAGGAACATCATCATATACAATAACCTTTAAGGGACTACACAAACCTACAATAGATGAAATCAACTTAAGTATACACACCCCTATTATAGCGATTAACTCATTTGAACTTAAATCTACTATTATATAAATGGTACAAAACAATCAGTTTGGGGGAACACCATCTGAGGAACCAAATTTACATCTTACTAGTTTTCTAGAACTATGTGCTATATTTAAATATGATGGCGTATCAAACGACACTGTTAGACTTAGGCTTTTTTATTATTCTTTAAGGGAGAAGACTAAGATGTGGTTAAACTCGTTAGCACCTGAATCTTTTAGAACTTGGGGAGAATTAAAATAGAAATTTTTAACTAGGTATTTTTCACCTTAAAAAACTGCTAAGCTTAAAAATGATATTACTTCATTTACTCAGTATGAAGACGAGTCAATATACTGTTGACCTCACTTTTTGTTGAGGTATAGTTCTTTCTCTCTAGTAGCCTAGTGTCTATTCATAAAACTTTCCTGTTTACTATTCCTAGAAAACTATAAAAGGAACCCTCACCATTAGAAATTCTAAACTCCACTTTACTCAATTTGAAGTTCTACACATATTGGTCCTAACCTCTAGCACTTAGTAGGTGGGGTCATTATGAGGGAGCTCAAGGAGAGTTCCCATAGGACTCTTGGACCTTATGTTTGACTCTGGATGTTGATCTAGAGCTAAGGTACTCACCTCACTCACAATCACCCACAAATACAAACTCAGAATTTCTTGACTTTGATCCCTTAATCCTTTGGGAGACTCATGTAGATGGTCCCCTAAACCCACTAGCTCTAGGCTAGGGTTTAGCTAAAGAACAGTACATAGAGGACCTAAAATGTGGTTTCCATTGGTCCATGACTTATTAATGGTGGTTAGAACCCCAACTCTACCAAAATGCCCAACTTAGCCTTCTGCCCCTAAACTCCTCCAAATTACTTAAATACCCTTGAAACCCTAAATTTGGCTAAATTTCCCAAATTTACCCAAACTAACCAAATTTGTTCAAAAGTCATTTCAAACCTTTTGAAAATACCCAAATTACCCAAAATCACAAAAATTGCTAAATCATCAAAATACCCCTCCTTAGCCCAAAATTGCAAAAATTTCATAAAATCCCAAAACCTTCCACATATTCCTAATTTCATTTTTCTCAACTACCACATGACCCAATTTGGCCAATTTGACCATCTTTGTCCAAAACCCCCAAGTTGCTTTTAAAAACCCAATTTCCCCAAATCCACCTCAAATGTCAATCAAATTGGTCCCCATTTCCCCCAATTTTAATTTAAGCTTAAATTCACCTTTAATATGACTAATCTATCCCAAATCTAGGCTTAATTAGCCCATGCTTTGAGCCCAATTTTGATTTAGATCAAACACCCAATTTTGGTCCGATGACTTGGTTCCACCTAATTGAACCCCATGACCTACTCCATTGGTCTCAATTTTGACCCTAAACTCTTCATAATATCCCTATACATCAAACTTGACTTTTAATTTGCCTTGGTGAAGCCTCAATTGCACTCAATTTTGACCCAAGTCCAAAAATTCCCAAAATTTGCCCCAAATTGGCTATGCCTCCAAATTTCACCAAATTGAATGCTTTAGCCCCAAAATTGGCACCCAATTCATGTTGAAAACTCTTCATGACATTCATGATGACCATTCTCAATAATCAATTTGGACTTAGCCCAAGGCTAGCCCAATCTAGACCCAAGTCTAGCCCATTATGCCCAAAATAACCAACTCTCCAAAATCCTCCAAATTGACCCCCAATTGAACTCAAAATCCTTTCAATTCTTTCACCAAAAATGTTCATTACAATCATCTACATCAAATGCATCAGTCAATTGGGTCAATTGACATGGCTAGCCTAGCCCAAACCTAAGTTTTGGTCATTTGGACGCACATTGGCCATGCACTAAAATTAGCCTAACCACCCCAAAGCCACAAAATTAACGACTTTACAACCATTAGTTGGGCCCTAGTGACCAAGCTAAACCCCATAAAAACACCTAAGCTTAGCCATGGACCAAAGGTCCCCTAAATCAAGAGATTTTGATTCCATATTTGCTTAAGCCTTGGATATTTTTGCCAAAACAAAACCTCAACTCATTTAAATGCTGTGACATATTCCCCTGGCTCACCTGACCACCTAGCCACCTCCCCTGGCTTGGTCGGCCAGCCTAGTGGGCGGAAAACACAAAAATTGCGAGCCACCTCCTCCAAATCAAACACATTTCAAACCTAGAGGCCATCTCATCCAAATCAAATGTTAGAGCATCTCTGTCCTCCACCTAAGCATCACTTTTCACCCCCTAATTGGCCATGAAAGCCACCCTTAAGCCATTTTTATAAAAAGCTCCCCTCCATGGACATGGAGGTAGAGTTGAAATTTTCTTAAAGAGAGCCCTCTAAATTGCTCACAAAGACTCTTTGAGACCTCAGCTCAAGCCAACCACTTTCCCGCACTGATTCCCACTGTGGAAGCTCAATTTTGAGGTCAAACTTTTTCCTAAAACCAGGACAGAGCTCAATACACCTCCACAGTCCACCAAACTCAAATTAAACTTACCCACACCTTTACCATAGTGAAAGAAGGAGAAGCCCCATCAAATTCCCCTTCCACAGAGACACTAGCATAGCTCTAGACCAACACTTGAAATTGAGCTTGGTCGAATTCATACCTTGAACTTACACCATAGCAAGAGGCTCAATCCCTACCCTCTTTGGACCCCAATGAACATGTCAAGCACCTCTTATTGAAGCTTCCCTTCTCAGAGCTAAGGTATTGATCTTTTCCTCTTCGCGAGCCTATTTCAATTCTCCATTTTCTTAGACTTAATTTCATGGCATCTTAACCATATAGATATGTTTCTCTAGTCTAAACGAGCATTTTAAAAAAAAAATCATTCAATTTGGTTGAGAAATGAGGGAGATATCAAGCCTTGAAGATGGACGGTTCTCGGACTAGGCCATTGGGGACGATGACGGAGAGCCGTCTGATCGAGCGTTTATCTCATCAATGGATGAGATCAAGCCTAACAACGCTCCCTTGCATGAATCGTGGGCCTAGTCACCGCTGAGGTGGATGGCGGCATAAAATAGGAGCGTGCCGTGTGGAGCTTCAGAGCTGCCTAGAATGAGGTGGCGCCACACATTTAAATAGATAAATAGGGAATTAAATAAATCAAAAAATGCCCCCTAACTTCAAAAATTCATATCTTGGTGTAGAAAAATCACAAAAATAAAATAAAAATACCCTCTTGCTCAATGAACAGAGGAGAACAATATGGAAATAATTTGAAGTTCATTTGATACATGTTTTATTTTTAATTAATTAAATACCATTTTGAGTCTTTTGATTCTCCATGCATGTAGACATTTTACCATGGCTTCTAATTTTGACATGTTGCAGCCTCTAATAAGGGAAACATTCTCTGATTTTTTTAAAGTCAGGGGAGACCTCTAGGCCAAGATCCATATTTTTCAAGCGTATGTCTATTATTTGCATAAATTAATCATAATAATTAGCATGTTGTTTAGAAAAATCCAAGAAAATTTTGGTAGGTCTACTATGACCAGAGAACTATTTGAAAAATATTTCATGAGCGAAGTCATTTAAAATGCACTTAATCTTCACAAATCCTAAAACACAAAGATAATTAATTTTGGAAAATACAAACATCAAAATGACTTGAAGTTTTGATCTCCACTGTTGTTTAAGACTCAGAGAACTCCCCATAAAAATTTCAAAATATTTTGAACTCATTTGATAACTTAAATTGATTTTCTAAGTTAAATGGCATTTTTGTCTCTAAAATGATTTTTAATAATCAAAATATAACTCAAAAAAATTATGAAAATGATTGTTTGGAGTTCTCTGTGATCAGAAGAATTTTCTAAAAATAAAATGGTGATTAAAATAAAAACCTCATTTTTAGACTATTTTTAATATTGAAATATTAAAAAAATGATAAAAATCACAAAAGTAATAAAATTTATGGAAATGTTCTAAATTATTTTCTAAGCACTTAAGAACAATTGAAATATTTTTCCTGATTTTCTAAATGAAAATATTGAATTTTAAAGTTTAAAGTAATTTTTAAAGGCTAAAAAATGGATTTTCACCAAAATAATTCCAATAAATCAAAGAAAAATCAAGAAAATGTAAAATTTGCTTATCTAGGTTTTCTGACATTTGGGAGATTTCAAAAAGAAAAAACTTAATTTTCAACTCTCAAAATATTTTATAATTAATAAATACTCTAGAACTTAAAATAATTCTAATAATTCATAAAAATTTATTAAATCAAGAAATTTGGTCCAAATGGTTCTCTGATCTAGGTCTACCTCCAATAAAAATTTCAAGGGATTAGGTTTCTCCTTGGTTAAGTTATGGAATTTTCTATGAAAAATCCTATTTTTGCATAAAAATAATTGTGTAAATTAAATTAGATTTTGAAAAATCACATTTTCTTCTCTAATGTCTTAATTGACCCATGAGTAAAAAAAGAAAAAAATTTCAATATCATTTGAATTAAATTTGACAAATTATGAAGTAATAGAGCCTTAGGGGCAAAAGTGTAATTTGGGAAGTTTAGCCTTAATTAACATTTAGGCATAATTCTAAGACGGAAAAGGGTAACCTCTGATTTTAACTAATTCATTTGGATGATTGAAATCAAAAGAGGGATTAATTGGTAAAAACTGATCTCACTTTTGTTAATTAAAGGATAAATTTGTAATTTCCTTAAGTTATTAAAATTTGAAAGTCTAGTCAAATAAATGATCATAGACTTAGGGGTATATTTTTGGGTGTTAATAACTCACTATTATAATACCCCTATTTGATGTTCAAATGACTTTCAAAAATGAATCATCATCACTTAAAAGTTTAATCTCTTTCAAAAAAATAATAACAAAGACATCCACCAAAATTTTAAGGGCTTAGTAGTGACCTAAGCTAAATCAAATTTGGTTAAATAAGGATTAAAAAAAGTGGTCATAGCTAAAATCAAACACCTTTGGAACATTACAAGCCCAAATTAAAGTTGGCTGAGTGCCTTGATAACAGTAACTTGCCTCTTTAAGGGTTTTCACCCACATAATTTACAAATTAAATCACAAATGATAATTACCCTACTCATAGGGATAATTGAAACACCAATGCTCACTAAGCATTAGGAGTACTTTTATAGGGTGGATTTATTAAGCAGCATAATAAGTTTAAATGAGCTTGAGACTTTTCACCAAGTGGTGAGAGGGAAGCATGGACCTGCTTCTTCCTCCAGATCTGTTTAATACCTCAGAGGTCTACTAAACTAATCTATTTTTCTTAACAAAAATCATTTTTAATCAAACTAATAGGGACCCACCAAGATATGACATAGGGTTAGGTAGGTCACTAAAAACTTACTTTTTCCGCTTTACATAAAATGTTATAACATGCATTTTGAGTTTCAGATGATGAAACAAGAAGACTCGCCGGGTATGCTTTTATAGTTTACAACATTGTCTTTTCTTAAGCTTTCCACATTATGCTTACTTACCTGCATGCATGAACAAAATTCAAACTTGCATGCTAAACAATGATGTCACCGTGCATAAAAACTAAAACTATCAGGATAGTCACAAAACCAGAACTAAACCTAAAATCAACCAAGATAAAATTCACCCCCACAACATTCAAAATATAAAAAAACTCAAGATTTAATCACAAACATCACACAAAATAACAACTACAACTAAATTAAGACATCCCTATCGGATGATCGGTAATCCCTCGGAGGAGGTAACCTACGGTTGCTAACGAGGCTTCCTACGATCTAAATGAAATTATGGAACTCATTAAGTTGAGTTTAGTAAATTCATTTGGTCCAATAGAAAATAGTGATACCGGAACGAGGGAACCGTAGGATCCTAACCGGTGTCGCTCTAATTTAGAAAATAGTGGTGCCGGAACGAGGGAACCGTAGGATCCTAACCGGTGTCGCTCTAATCAATTTTAACATCCCCCATAAAATTTAAAGAACCACAACCATAGGGCCACCTGATTTAACATCATAACTTGACACCCTAGAAAACTTAAATTCGTCACAACAATGAGGTTGGAGCTAGCACGATGGGCAGCACAACCATCTTCAACAACAAACCTATTTTTNTCCTTGCCTTTGTCTATATTATCTTGATGCCTAAAGTCAATGAGCTACCACCCATTTGTGATACGATGATTTGCCCTCTGCCCTTATGACTCAAATGTGCTTTGACATGTTGGGATATCCTCATCAAGATGATTTAGGTTATTTCATGGGTTATGTGTGTCGATGAGTCGCTTCCTATTCGGGATGCGAGAGACTCGCTTTCTACCCAATGGTAAAGCAAGAGCTTTGAAGCATATGACCATCCCCACACGGAACAACCTTTCTTTGTTGACCTACTTCCCCAGGTTCATGATACTAAAGCAAAATCCCTTTTTTTGAAAGTATTCTTGGGTATCCCTATGATGTAATTAACCAATTAGGATACATCCCATTAGCTCTAAAGTCAAATGAAAAAGACATTTAATCTCATACGAGTATTCAAACAAAAAAGGTCGTAAAACAAATTACACCTATCAAAGGTATGACAAGGATGTCTATGGAGTGAAAAGTAACGAATGATTTTTCTACAAAGTTAAATTATCTCATATTGGGCTTATAGTTCTGTATGATTTGGGAAAGCCTCTAACACCACCGCCTAAGCATATAAATTGTCCTGGGCCAGTTAATTAGAAGTAGGTGTGCTTCTCCATGAAGCACACAAATTGAATGCAAGTTATCCAAATTCTAATGTAGATTCCTTATTAATATGATTAGAGATATAACAATGCTATGAAAAATCATTTTAAAATAGATCTAGAGGG
>JXCR01134225.1:801-91310 GCA_002079205.1 Phalaenopsis hybrid cultivar | reverse complement strand
CGAGGTTCTCCTCTGGATCTATGACATCCCCTAGTTCTTCTTCCTCCGGATTCCAAAAATAAAATTTTCAAAATTTGAGCCAATCCCATTTCACACCTCTTTATCCGATTTTGTTGAAAAGTCCTATCCTTTGACCTCCTTGAAGATAATATTTCCTGATTTTTATCGAAAGTTTTCTTAGGTGGCTTTGGTCATTTAAGATGTAATTAATTATAGGGGCTTGCCCTTTTATGAAATTTTTCTGATCCCAGCTTAATATATATCTTATTTAATTCTTCATATTAAATAGGGGAAATTGACGGCAAATAAAACAGTTTCGTAGACCAAACGAACGTCATATATTTCTCAATTTATTTGATCTAGCCTCATCCTTAAGTCTTGTGTTTATCCTTTGGGATAGATACAAGGTTTGAGGTATAGCGTTCTTTCATTTAAACTATGAAAAATATTTTGATTTCATATTTTGCTAAACTTAAATCTATATGTAAATTAAAACGTCATTCCCAAGCGGGCGACGAGATTTTGATTATGGTGACCGACAACTTCTTACGGGCAACTCCTCCAACCAATATAGTGCCGACATATACAAAGCATGAGAATGATTTAAAGAACTCCTTAGAAAGTGTTCACATCATGTTTTGCCAGACTGGTTAATTATTCAAACATTTTATAATAGGTTAGTAGGATTTTTTAGATCTATTATGTATGCTGCTGTTAGAGGATCAATAATGTCAAAACAATTTAATGAAGCTTACGAATTAATAGAAGAGATGACTACTAACAATTTTTAATGGCCCTCTAAAAGAGTAAATCCTAAGAAAGTAGCCAGTGTTCATGATAATGACGCAATTTCATATATCGCATCTCAAGTTGCTGCGATATATAAGAAGTTAGATCAATTTAGAATGAACTTTTCTCAAACACCTCATGTGATTGAAGAAATTTCATTAGGATAATTGATTGAATCTCAACCATCATTTGAAACTTTAAATGCAATAAAAAATATACCCAAAAACCTAATTTTTTTTAATTATAAGCCAGGTTAGAAAAACCACCATAATTTTAATTGGAATAATAATTCTAGTGGTGAAAATTGATAACAGGGGAACGCTCAAGCAAACCCATTGGGAAACTGGAACAATCAGGGTAATACTAACTATGAATTTTCTTATCCTCATGGTTATCCCAAGAACCAATAATTAAAGGAAAACAAGTTATCTTTAAAAGATGTTGTGTTACATATGGGGAATCAATTATAAAGTTTATTTACTGTACTAAGTAATATTGAGAATCAATTGGGACAAATGGCTAACTCACTTAGCAATAGGCCTCAGGGAACACTTCCTAGTAACACTGAAGTTAATCTTAAGGATATAAACAATGAGGAAGCTAAGCAGTCAAGTTGTGAAGTGGTAAAGAGTTGGAGAATAAAGTACAAAAAGAGATAGATGTCGAGAGGGAAAATGAAGAAACTGAAAAATATGAAGAAGATAATCCTAAAGAGATAGAGAAACCTACTGATGGCTGGTTTTTGTGTATGCGTTGTAAATATCTTTCAATATTGCAACACACTCATGATAGCACAATTAGTAAATATGTAGATCAATCATAATAAAAGTCACTTGAGTATAAATAGTTTTTTATTTCAAAATCTTTAAGCTGCCAAATCTTAATAATTACGCAAGTATATGTATCGCTCAAGTAATAAAGTACTATAATGGAGTCATAAGTATCAATCCCACAGGGAGTTGGAAATTCTTATAGTTATAATGTAAAACACAATATTCAAACTACAAAAACTTTAAGAAAAACAAATCTAAAGAAAATTTAATGTATGTTAAATGAAATGCAGCTAAAACAACTAAGTTAACTAAGCTATATTCTAAACTTTAAAATTAAACTTACTAAGACTAAACAAAGTTTTTAATGAAGAGTTCAAATTTAAGAAAGAATCTTTCTCCTTTTCAATGAGTTTATGGATTGTGAAGTAATTAAAATTATTTAAAATTATAAATAAATTTTTATTGTGCCAAATAAAAGCAATCCTATTTTTTACCCTCTGAGAGTATATAAAGAATATTGACTAATCCAAAGCTTAGTCCTTAAATCAGTGGTTATGTTGAGAGGATACTGGCTCCCATTCCAGAGCTCCCACTTCTCCCTCCTATGAGGGCTAACAATATCGCTTTAGTTTCCAAGCAACTGAACCAAATTAGGGATTTTAGTATGTCACCCTAAAATCCCTAATTTTTCTTAACAAAATTAGGGATTTTAATACCTCAGAGGTCTACTAAACTAATCTGTTTTTCTTAACAAAAATAATTTTTAATCAAACTAATAGGGACCCACCAAGATATGACATAGGGTTAGGTAGGTCACTAAAAACTTACTTTTTCCGCTTTACATAAAATGTTATAACATGCATTTTGAGTTTCAGGTGATGAAACAAGAAGAGTCCCCAGGTACGCTTTTATAGTTTACAGCATTGTCTTTTCTTAAGCTTTCCACATTATGTTACTTGCCTGCATGCATGAACAAAATTCAAACTTGCATGCTAAACAACGATGTCACCGTGCATAAAAACTAAAACTATCAGGATAACCACAAAACCTGAACCAAACCTAAAATCAACCAAGATAAAATTCACCCCCACAACATTCAAAATATAAAAAAACTCAAGATTTAATCACAAACATCATACAAAACAACAACTACAACTAAACTAAGACATCCCTCTCGGATGATCGGTAATCCCTTGGAGGAGGTAACCTACGGTTGCTAACGAAGCTTCCTACGATCTAAATGAAATTATGGAACTCACTAAGTTGAGTTTAGTAAATTCATTTGGTCTAAGTGAATCCAATAGAAAATAGTGGTGCCGGAACGAGGGAACCGTAGGATCCTAACCGGTGTCACTCTATTCAATTTTAACATCCCCCATAAAATTTAAAGAACCACAACCATAGGGCCACCTAATTTAACATCATAACTTGACACCCTAGAAAACTTAAATTCGTCACAACAATGAGGTTGGAGCTAGCACGATGGGTAGCACGACCATCTTCAACAACAAACCTGTTTTCNCAGATTTTATTACATTGATGATACAGAAATTATTTTTAAAATATTTCTAGTTTTTTAAAGAATTTTTGTTTTGAAGACGAGTTGCGGCAAACAGTTGCAATTACAAACAATATAATATTCCTGACCTTAAGGGCGACGTAGGCTACGTCGCACAAAATTAAAACTCATCACACTTGCCTAAATACGGCCAACCCTAAAGAAATTGACTAGCAATTTAACATGAATTTGTTCCTCATGTGAAAATCACTTTTTTTTTTTTTTTTTGTGACAATATTTATAGGTAGCAAATATTCATTTTAATTAAGCCTTTAAGTAATACCATGTATTTTAATCATTTCCTCCCTTATGAATACTAACTAGCTCAAACACAATATATACTAAACGCAATTAACAAATTTCTATATTTTATTGCAACTAATAGTCTTATATTTATTCTCTTCTATCCACTTGTTTCCTAATCATGTATGTAACAAATCAAAAAAAAATCAGCTATTTGAATTAATACAAGCTTCCACATTGATTGAGGTGTAGGCTACAAGTAAAATGAGAATTGTTGGAGCAGGAAATTCATTCACAAGACTTAAAAAAAGATGACAATGTTAATTTTGCCGACACTCCAGAACAGAGGTCTTCCGGATTTACTGAGAAACTGCTAAATAAGTTTTTTAAGTCTAGACTTCTCCAAAATTTTATCAAAAAAGAGCTTAAGCCAACACGTATAGCATTCAATTTAAACGGTCAGTTCATCTCGGCTAGCTAAACAAACGAGTCGAACAAGAACAAATTTTATTTTTAAAATATAAAAGAACAGAACAAGCATAGTGATATTTCCTAACGAGCGAACACGAACTTAGCTTGAGCTCGCTCGTGNAATTGTTCTATTAAACGATAGTTACAAGTCCTAGATCATAAGGGAGTTTAACGTTCTATTGGTCAAATTCGTATAAATTAAGGCCAAAAAGCTAACACATCAACATGCACAGGTCAAAAGCACATAATATGTTCACGGAGAAACTTACAACAAAAATGAGAACATTTATTCATAAAAGCATTGGAAGCAAAGTTAGTTATGAGCCATGAGGCAAAAAATAGGGAAAATTTTATTGAATAAATTGAAGAAAAAAATCGCAGAAAAGTACTAACCTATAACCAAGTATTCTCTCTGAAATACACCAAGTCTTCGTTATGCAAAGAGAAGCTTTCCACAATCCCCCTCACACAACAACACTCAATCTCCCTCTCATAAAAAAACTCTCGACACTCAAAGCACAAAGCACTCTATAAGTTCCCTTCGCAAAGGAAGAAGGAAGAGAGCCTTATAGTTTGATGTAGAACTCTAACTTCTACTGCAATAAGCCTCTCGAAGTCTTAACGCCTCTCCTAGGGCATCTTAAAGCATCTCCCTATATATCTCTTATCAAATTTGCTATGCAAAAAGATTCTCTGTATAGCTGGGATTGGATCCTCATATGAAAGGATGTGTCAATCCTTCATGGAAGAGTTGATTGGCTTTCTCGGTTATAGGATAATTTTGTCCAGATGAAAAAAATGTGGAATCCTATCCCATGACTCCTTTNAAATCATTGGAATATTTTTCCAAGGTCTAAAAATAAAGATATTTATTTTTAAACCTTAAAATTATTTTTAAGATTTAAAAATAGAATTTTCACCAAAATAACTCTAGAAAAATAAACAAAAATTAGAAAAATATAAAATAAATTTTTTTGAGTTCTCTGCCCTCAGAGAGATTTTCTAAAAATATAAAATATATTTTTCAATAAATAAAATATTTTATTTTTATTAAAATCCCCAAAACTTCAATTAATTTTAATAAATCACAGGAAGTTCAAAAAATTATGAAATTTTGGCCAAAGGACTTTCTGGTCTAGGGCTAGCTCACATAAAAATTTCAAATGATTTGGAGTTCNGGAAAGTCCTATGGCTAGACCTAGGATACTAAAGAAGTTTCTAGACCTCAACCAAAAGTGAGGTCAACAACGGTTCAAAACAATTAGTTTGGGGAAACACCAACTGAAGATCCTATTTTACAACTTGCTAGTTTTCTAGAATTTTGTGCTACATTTAAATATGATAGAGTGTCGAATGATGCCTTCAGACTTAAACTTTTTCCTTTTTAACTAAGGGATAAAGCTAAGATGTGGTTAAACTCGTTAACACCTAGATCTATCAAACCTTAGGGAGATTTATCACTAAAATTTTTATCTAAATATTTCCTACCTTCAAAAACTGATAAGCTTATAAATGATATTACATCTTTTTGTCTGTTTGAAGGGGAATCAATTTATAAAGCTTGGAATAGATTTAAATATCTCCTTAGAAAGTGTCCACACCATGCTTTGCCAGATTGGTTAATAATTCAAACTTTTTATAATGGATTGATTAGATCTCTTAGATTAGTAATTGATACTGTTGCTGGTAGATCATTAATGTCAAAACCATTCGATGAAGCATATTCTTGAATTGAAGAGATGGCTACTATTAATTTTCAATGGCCCTTTGAAATGGTAAATCTAAAAACTGTAGCCAGTATTCATGATTATGATGCAATATCTATGTTAGCTGCAAAAATAGCTGCTATATCAAATAGAAGAGATCAATATGGAATGAATTATTCTCAAACATCACCTATGCTTGAGGAAAATTCATTAGTACAAATGATAGTATCACAATCTTCTTATGAGAGCTTAAATGTAATAAATGATCGTTCGAATAATCCTTATGCAAGCTATTATAATCCTGATTGGAAGAATCATCCAAATTTTAGTTGGAGTAATAATAATTTTAATGCTGCAAATTTGCAAATAGGGAAACAACACTGCAAACCCATTGAGAAACTCCCAAAATTAAGAAAATCTAACTTATAAACGTTATTACCCTCTAGGATTTAAAAATTTGCAGAGTAAGGAGAAAAAGTTGTCAATGTAAGAATTGATATTGCAAATGGGGAATTAACTAGAAAGTCAACGAGCTAGAACTAGAAACATGGAAAATAAATTGGGATGTATTGCTACCACACATAGCAATAGACCACTAGAAACATTACCTAGTAATGTTGAAGTAAATCCTAAAGATCAGAACAAAAAGTAAATTAAGGTTATTTAACTTATAAGTAGAAAAAAATTAGAAAAAATAGTTCAAAAAGAAGTGGAAGTTGAAGTTGAAAAAGATGAGGTGGAAAATGAAAAATTTACTAAAGATTTTCATTTTGAGTTAGAATATCATATTAAACTAATGAAAATTATGGTGGAAACACCACCACCTCCATTTACTCAAAGATTGAAGCAGAAAAAATAGAGATAACCAATTTTTCAATTTTTTAGAAATATTGACGAAATTAACGATAAACATTCCATTTATTGAAGATGTTGAACAAAACCCAAGCTATGTGAAGTTCATGAAGGATTTACTTAATAATAAAATGAAGTTTGTAGATAACAAAAGACTGTTCCACTCAGTGAAGAGTGTAGCACTATAATTCAAAAAAAAACTTCATAAAATACTTAAAAATCCTGAAAGTTTTATAATTCCTTGAGCTATTAGCGAAATATTTTTTTGGAAAGCTTTATGTGATTTACTAGCGAGTATTAATCTTATGACATTATCAATTTTCAAAAGGTTGGGCTTAGGAGATATTTCACCTACGACTATAACTCTTCAGTGAGCTGGTCATTCGATTACCTATCCTAAAGGAGTTATAGAAAATGTTTTGGTAAAAGTTGATAAACTTATCTTTCTTTTAGAGTTTATTTTATTAGATATGGAGGAAGATAAAGAAATTCCTATCATTTTAGGAAAACCATTCCTGGCCACTATAAGAGCTTTGATAGATTCGTAGAAAGGAGAAATAACTGTGAGATTTAGTGATCAAGAGTTTATATTTATTATTGCAAAGGTAATGAGAAACCCTGCAAAAGAGCATAAGATTTAATGCTTCAGGATGGATATTAATGAATATCTAAGCCATGAATATTTTAAAAAGACATTTGAAACAGAATTTGAAAAGGCATATATGAATATCAAGATGGAGATAAAATTCAAGATGAGTCTACCGAAGTGAGTAAAGAAGATTTGAATTATGCTTAGAAAAATTTGAAATGTTAGATCCTACAAAAAGTAATAAGAATTTGATTTCATCTATTGAGAAACCACCTAAACTAGAACTGAAAACACTTCCAACACATTCAAAGTATGCATTATTAGGACATTTATCTACATTACATGTTATAATATCCTCAGAATTAACTGATGAGCAAGAGCAACAGTTGTTGCGAGCTTTGAGAAGATATAAAAAGGCTTTGGATGGACATTAATTGATATTAAATGAATCAGTCCTTCAACTTGTATGCATAGAATTTTATTGGAAGATCAACATGAACTAAGAGCTGATCCTCAAAGGAGATTAAATCCTATGATGAAAGAAGTTGTTAAGAAAGAAATTTTTAAATGGTTAGATGTCAGAATAATATATTTTATTTCAGACAGTGCTTGGGTAAGTCCAATTCACTGTGTCCCAAAGAAAAGAGGTGTGGTTGTGGTGTCAGATGAGAATAATGAATTAATGCAAAAAATACAAGTCACTGGATAGTGAATCTGCATAGAATATAGAAAATTAAATTCTGCCACCAGGAAGGGTCATATTCCTTACCATTTTTGGACCAGATGTTGAATAGGCTGGCTGGGCACAAAGATTTTTCTTTTCTAGATGGATCTACTGGTTATCATCAGATATCTATAGCTCTAGAGGATCAGATAAAAAAACATTTACTAGTTCTTATGAAACTTTTTCTTTTTAGTGAATGCCCTTTGGATTATGTAATGCGCCCGCAACATTTTACAGATGTATGATGTCAATTTTCAGTGATTTAATTGAAAACGGGCATTTAAGTATTTATGCATGAATTTTATGTGTTTGGAACTTCATTTGAAATGTGTCTAAATGATTTAGAGAAAGTTATTGAACGATGTGAAAAGACTAATCTCGTATTGAACTGGGAAAAAGGTCAATTAATGGTTGCACGAGAAATTGTGATTGCGCATAAAATTTTAGAAAATGGCATGGAAGTAGATGCTGCAAAAATTCAAGTTATAACAAGCTTACCTCCGCCTACTAATGTAAGAGGAGTTAGGGGCTTTTTAGGACATGCTGGATTTTATAGGTGATATATTCAAGATTTTTCAAAAATTACTAAACATTTATCCCAACTTCTATAAAAAGATATAAAATTTGATTTCAACCAAGATTACCTTAAGGCCTTTGAAACTTTAAAAGCAAAATTGATCACTGCTTCTATAATTCTTTCACCTAATTGGGTGAAACATTTTGAATTAATGTGTGATGCTAGTGATTACGCAATTGGAGTTGTATTATGGTAGAGAGATGATAAGAATTTTAAAGTTATATATGATGCTAAAAAATGTTCAGATTAACTACACCACCATTGAAAGAGAGTTGTTAGCCATTTTGTATGCTTTTAATAAGTTTAGGTCATATCTAATTGGAGCTAAATGTGTTGTGCATACTAACCATTCGGCTATTAAAAATTTCATGCATAAGAAGGATATGAACCAAGACTAATTAGATGGGTACTTCTGATGCGTGAGTTTGATTTTATAATAGTTGATAGGAAAGGGATTGATAATCAAATTGCTAATGATCTGTCTAGGCTAGAACAAGAAGAAATACTTCACATGGAAAAATAAATTAATGAAACTCTTCCTTATGAACAACTTTATGCAGTAAAATGATGGGAAATACCTTGGTATGTTGATATTGTAAATTATATTGTTAGTGGTATTTTACCATATGGATTAACAAAATAATAGAAAAATTAATTCATTCATGATGCAAAGTCTTATTTTTGGGAAAACCCATATTTATATAAATAATGTAAAGAGTTAATAATGAGACGATGTACTCCTTACAAAAAAATTTAGGATATTATTCAAAAATGTCATAATTCTGAATTTCAAGGACATTTTGGAACGTTAGAATTATTCATAAAATTTAGACTCTGAATTTTATTAACATACTCTATTTAGAGATGTATATATATATAAATATATATATCTGTGTGTGTGTGTGTGTGTGTGTGTGTGTGTGTGTGTGTGTGATCGGTGTTAGATAGTAAGTAATATTTCTAAAAGAGATGAAATGCATATAAATTTTAATTCGAAAATTGAAATTTTTGATGCATGGGGATTGGATTAATGAGACCATTTATACNGTTCCACACAAATGTAAGTCCTAAATTAATAAAACAGGCTGGATAAAACACCTAAAATTTCTCCTCAAAATTGAAGCCAAACCATATGATAGGTTGGGAAGTCACCGAGGTTCTCCTCTGGATCTATGACATCCCCTAGTTCTTCTTCCTCCGGATTCCAAAAATAAAATTTTCAAAATTTGAGCCAATCCCATTTCACACCTCTTTATCCGATTTTGTTGAAAAGTCCTATCATTTGACCTACTTGAAGATAGNGTTCCACACAAATGTAAGTCCTAAATTAATAAAACAGGCTGGATAAAACACCTAAAATTTCTCCTCAAAATTAAAGCCAAACAATATTATAGGTTGGGAAGTCAACGAGGTTCTCCTCTGGATCTATGACATCCCCTAGTTCTTCTTCCTCCGGATTCCAAAAATAAAATTTTCAAAATTTGAGCCAATCCCATTTCACACCTCTTTATCCGATTTTGTTGAAAAGTCCTATCCTTTGACCTCCTTGAAGATAATATTTCCTGATTTTTATCGAAAGTTTTCTTAGGTGGCTTTGGTCATTTAAGATGTAATTAATTATAGAGGCTTGCCCTTTTATGAAATTTTTCTGAACCCAGCTTAATATAGATCTTATTTAATTCTTCATATTAAATAGGAGAAATTGACGGAAAATAAAACAGTTACGTAGACCAAACGAACGTCATATATTTCTCAATTTATTTGATCTAGCCTCATCCTTAAGTCTTGTGTTATCCTTTGGGATAGATACAGGGTTTGAGATATAGCGTTCTTTCATTTAAACTATAAAAAATATTTTGATTTCATATTTTGCTAAACTTAAATCTATATGTAAATTAAAACGTCCTTCCCAAGCGGGCGACGAGATTTTGATTATGGTGACCGACAGCTTCTTACGGGCAACTCCTCCAACCAATATAGTGCCGACATATACAAAGCATGAGAATGATTTAAAGAACTCCTTAGAAAGTGTTCACATCATGTTTTGCCAGACTGGTTAATTATTCAAACATTTTATAATAGGTTAGTAGGATCTTTTAGATCTATTATGTATGCTGCTGTTAGAGGATCATTAATGTCAAAACAATTTAATGAAGCTTACGAATTAATAGAAGAGATGGCTACTAACAATTTTTAATGGCCCTCTAAAAGAGTAAATCCTAAGAAAGTAGCAGTGTTCATGATAATGACGCAATTTCATATATCGCATCTCAAGTTGCTGCGATATATAAGAAGTTAGATCAATTTAGAATGAACTTCTCTCAAACACCTCATGTGATTGAAAAAATTTCATTAGGATAATTGATTGAATCTCAACCATCATTTGAAACTTTAAATGCAAAAAAAAATATACCCAAAAACCCAATTTTTTTTAATTATAAGCCAGGTTAAAAAAACCACCATAATTTTAATTGGAATAATAATTCTAGTGGTGAAAATTGATAATAGGGGAACACTCAAGCAAACCCATTGGGAAACTGGAACAATCAGGGTAATACTAACTAAGAATTTTCTTATCCTCATGGTTATCCCAAGAACCAATATTTAAAGGAAAACAAGTTATCTTTAAAAGTTGTTGTGTTACATATGGGGAATGAATTATAAAGTTTATTTACTATACTAAGTAATATTGAGAATCAACTGGGACAAATGACTAACTCACTTAGTAGTAGGCCTCAGGGAACACTTCCTAGTAACACTGAAGTTAATCTTAACAATATAAATAATGAGGAAGCTAAGCAGTCGAGTTGTGAAGTGGTAAAGAGTTGGAGAATAAAGTACAAAAAGAGATTGATGTCGAGAGGGAAAATGAAGAAATTGAAAAATATGAAGGAAATAATCTTAAAGAGATAGAGAAACCTACTGATGGTTGGTTTTTGTGTATGCGTTGTAAATATCTTTCAATATTACAACATACTCATGATATCACAATTAGTAAATATGGAGATCAATCATAATAAAATTCACTTGAGTATAAATAGTTTTTTATTTCAAAATCTTTAAGCTGCCAAATCTTAATAATTACGCAAGTATATGTATCGCTCAAGTAATAAAGTGCTATAATGGAGTCATAAGTATCAATCCCACAGGGAGTTGGAAATTCTTATTAGTATAATGTAAAACACAATATTCAAACTACAAAAACTTTAAGAAAAACAAATCTAAAGGAAATTTAATGTATGTTAAATGAAATGCAGCTAAAACAACTAAGTTAACTAAGCTATATTCTAAACTTTAAAATTAAACTTACTAAGACTAAACAAAGTTTTTAATGAAGAGTTCAAATTTAAGAAAGAATCTTTCTCCTTTTCAATGAGTTTATGGATTGTGAAGTAATTAAAATCATTTAAAATTATATATAAATTTTTATTGTGCCAAATAAAAGCAATCCTATTTTTTACCCTCTGACAGTGTATAAAGAATATTGACTAATCCAGAGCTTAGTCCTTAAATCAGTGGTTATGTTGAGAGGATACTGGCTCCCATTCCAGAGCTCCCACTTCTCCCTCCTATGAGGGCTAACAATATCGCTTTAGTTTCCAAGCAACTGAACCAAATTAGGGATTTTAGTATCTCACCTTAAAATCTCCAATTGTGCGACCATCAAAATATATTTCCCTATTTATTTACACTCAACCCCATGGACTACATTCTCACCCATGAAATTTAATGCGACTCTTAATTTGTTGTAGAAAACATGGCTCTTTTGGATCTTATGTTTCACAACAAATTTTAACATTTCAATTAGTCAGATTGAAAAATAAATGAAGATCAGAGTTCCAATCATCACAATTTATTAACGTTTAAAACATTACATAACAAAATTAATTCTTCACAAAATCATATTTTATTGTAGGGAGAAGGATAAATAAGACTACTTAGAGTTCATGAGAAGTATACGATAAAACATGGATTATATATATAAAAATAACTTTACAAAATAAATAAATAAAGAACAAATCTTATCTCACACTCCTTATCAAGAAAATCCCTTGAAATTTCTTTTAAGCACTTTTTCTCTTTACAATCACACAATTCTCTCTTAGAAATGTAATGAAGAAAAAATCTCTTACCTTCCCTCTCCTCTTACAACTCTAGAAGAAATCCTCTCCAAAACTTCTCACTTCACACGTCACACTCTCCTCAACACCCCCAAAAGACCATACCAGACTCCTCTTTTAATTTGGGCGTCAACATTCTCTTCAATGAATTCAAAATTCCCTCTTTTTTCTAAGAGGCACACCTCTTCACATCAAGAGACAAATCCCTTCATCCAAGAGACACATCTCTTCATTCAAGAGTCTTTCCAAAGTGTCTAGATGTATTAAACCACTTCAAGGGGCGTTTGAATTACTTAGGGCCTTCTAGAACCTCTAAAAAATAGTTAATAACAATCACAATCAGTCTTAATTCGTCTATGGCGCCTCTGGTACCTGTTCTGGTGTCTGTTCTGGCATCTCTAGTGACAGTTTATTGGATTTCCGCGTTGTTCTCTGGATTCTGACATCTTTAATGCAAGCTCTCTGTAAAATGACGCTAGTTCTGGCACAGGATGCTGAAAAATTACATTTTGACTCCAAATTTATTCCTTTTTACTCCAAATGCCTAAAATCAATATACCTGCAACAAAAATGAAAATACCCTTCTTTAAAGTGTAATATCACCAAATTTAAGCATAAAATGTATACATAAAAATGCTCATTTTTTTGTGTATTAAAATCCCCCAAACTTAAATGTTACTTGTCCTCAAGTGACTCTCTTACTACAAAAAAAATATGACTTATGATAGAGATTAACTTATAAACTTCTATAATTTGGTTTAATAAATAAAATAGAATAACTTAAGAAAAACTTTTAATAACTTAGGTTAAAACTAAAAGTATAAGAACACCTAGTAATTAAGTTTAAGAGTTTTGAATCTCTATTCATTTCAAGAAGAATTGTAATTTGTCATATCAAAGATACTTAGAATGTCTATATGAAAAATAATTTCATGAAAATGTTATTAGTAAGGATGCTAATACTCAAATACAAGTTTAAAAAATTATGATAAAGCCTTTTTCCTCAAGTTGATTCAAGTGAAGCCAATTTTTTATTAGTCATCATCTCAAGCTTCTCCTCACATAAATTTCTTTTGTTTTTTTTTTCTTTAGGATTGTTTTCAATCTTTTCTTTTCTTTTCTTTTTTCATATGAGAATTACTATATCTGGATAACCTTTAATAATTTTGAACTTCACTATCCCTTCTTGAAGTTAAAACTTCTTACCTTCCTTCACTTTATAAATTCATATTAGCTTGGAAGATTTTTCATAAAGTCTAATTCTTTTCTTCTTATATGAAACTCTAAGATTCTTAAAAGTTCAAATATACAATTTCCTTTACTTTAAAAAGAAAAAAACAATCTTATTCTTTCATACTAAATATCTTAACTCTAGAATTGATCTTTCATTATTAAAATTTTTTGTTTAAATTTACCATAATATTTAAAAATAAAAATATAGTTCTCTAAAGTTAGACTCTAATACCCAAGGTCATGTTAAATTTATTTTAAAAATATAATAAATTAAGGGCAAATAAAATTTAGATTACTTCTTTTAAAGAATTTTTTTCCCCCAAACTTAGTTTTTTTTAAATATTAGTCAAGCATTCAGTACAAAAAATTGTAAGGTGAAAGAAAACAATAAATGCATAAAAATAAAACTAACCTATAGAGGGTTTTGAAAATGAGACTTGACTCTGGCACATTGCAGGTAGTAATTTAAATAGTGGAGACTTTAAAACATCAAAAGAAACATAATATAACACGAGATTTGCTAAGAAAAAGGTGAATTAAAAACATAATGAATAAATTAAAGAACTGAAATAAAAATCTACAATTTACATCTATACACACAACAAGCTTAATAATACCAAAACACATAAATGGTCCAAATCATACCAAGAACAACAAATGAAACAAACAACAACGAATGAAAATAGATAAAACTCAATAAATCATCATTCATTATCTTCCTCCTCTTATTCTTCCTCTTCTTCTTCTTCCTCTTCAAAGTTATCTCGCACGTAAGGCTCAAAACTAGGGCATGTAGGAAATTATGCAGTATGATCACCCCTAAGATATCTAACCATAGCCTCTTAATATGCAATATCATGTTGTACTCTTCTCTGCTGATAATCATCATTGTGAGCATTTCTTGATTCTAAACCACCTATTCTGTTCTGCATTGCTACAATATCTGATTGCTGAATCATTAATTATTCCATAATATGTTCAAGTAAAATATTACTAGAAGTAGATGGTCTTGTAGCTGATGTAGAAGGTCTATCATTACTTCCACTTCTAGATCCAACAAATGATTCAAATTTATGAACTATGCGTTTTCCAATGGGTTTAAGTGGTAGTAACATTTCTTCATCCTTATCAAATTCTACTCCTGATTGTTCACATAAAGTGAAAATCAAGGCAGGATAGCCTAGACCATTAGTGGTCCCACTTCTAACAATACTTTAAGCATTATGTAGAATGAGAGCACAAAAATAAACAACCTTCATTTGTTGTATGCAAAAATTCAATACAACTCTGTCTTTGCTTACTTCACTAAGGTGATTAGATGGAAGCAATTTTGTAGAAATAAAGTAATGAAATGCTTTAGATTGCACATTTAACATAGAAGTGAAGAAATTGACTTTGTGATTATTCTTAATTTTCCATTCTCCTCTTTCATCAGTAAGAAAGACAATTACTTCATCAAGTGATGAATTAGAAATCACAAATGCAGAATACTCACAATGAAATTTGTTCCGCAACTAGTATAATGCATTAATTCTTTTTCAAGTAAACTCAACATTTTTACCTCTAACATAAACATACTCATCAGATGTCACCCAAAGATTGGTATAAAATTCTTGAACGATAGGAACAATTGCTACTGCGGTGTAGTAGCACAAGGACTATCTCTCCTCTCGGGTTTGAGAATGCACGTTCCTGAATAAATTTTCATGTACCCGTTTGAGTATTACAATTATATCGAGCTTTCAAATCGTCTCGCATCAAAACCTTTTGAAGGCTTTCCTCTTTTCACTCTTGGAGACATAGCAATTTCTAAATAAATTCACATAAAATCTAAATAAACTCACAATACCATAAATCAAACTCCAAACATATGAATACTTGGTAAAAAAATTTTACCATTGGTTCTCTTTAAACTTCTTAAAAAAAAACTCAAATTTTCAAATTTTCATAATGTAGGAAAAATCCATGGTGAAAATAAAAAATTTCTTATTTAAAGTGAAGCTCTTACCAAGGGAAGATAAAATCCAAAACATTTTAGCTTTCAAATCTCCTCAAATCCAAGAACTGGCGAGCCCTAGGTTGAGTTTCAGCCTTAGTCTAGAGGTAAAAGACAACCGAAGCAGTACAAATGAGGTTTTACAGTTGGTTTTTGTGGTTTTAAGGAAATCTGGGTGTTTTCGGAAAATTGGCACCTCTAGCGCCAACACAAAAAATTTCAAAATTTGATTTTCTTTTTAAATCTACTATATACCAAACCACGCGAACCTTTAATTAACTTAAAATAACACTTATATTCAAAATTAAACAATTTTCTAACAACATATTTTCACAAACAATAAAAAACTCACCTTTATATATAAAATCTTCACGAATACAAACCAACATTTTTAAAACGAATATATCTAATTCAGCTTCGAAATCACATCATACATACTAATGTTGAAGACTAAAAATCAAACACTTAACATATGATACATTTAAAGTTCAACAATGAAATCCTACACAAACATATAACATAGAAATGCAATATGTACGAATTCCGTACTTTAAAGGGTTCAAACATCTTCTTCACTTTCATCTTCTTGAATATTTCCCATGGATTGGCTGTGAACTTATAAGTTGTAAGAAGGTCGGTGAGGAAATACGTCTGTCAAATGTTCTTCAACCCAAGCATTTTTCTTAAACATACACACCATACCTTCTTCAATGTGCCCGGTATGTTTGAATTGTTCCTTCATCATCCAATCCAAATGATCAAATATATCTGAAATGTTTCCAATTGAATTCATAATATTTTATACCTCTTTCTCCAACTTCTTGATTCTTTTAAAAATATCATGTGAACTATAAGGAAAGTGAGGTTGAATAGGAGATGAATTTTGAGATGATTGATCTATAAGAATATTCATATTATTTTCCTTCCCATTTCCTTTGCAGTTGCAACAAATCTCTGGTTCCATAGGCTTCCAAGGAATAAGTACTTTTTCCTAACTTTCATAAGACACTTGTGGCTCCTACATAGAAGGAATATGGTAGATGGATGTCCCAGCCTATAAGTAGATTCGTTTATAATCAAACTCAAAACAGATTTTACAATTAAAGCACCCAAACCAATAGTTTTTCCGGTTTGACATAGCACTTCCCAGCGTCTCTATACAATAATCTCCTCCACATGAGTACTTGGTGTGTTGAATCCTTGATTTACAAATTCTTGTTCCTTGATTAATCTCTTCTTCACAAGAACTCAATCATATAACTTCTGCGCATCGAAACTGATAAACTTTCTTTTGTTGAAAATTACATATCTAGAGGTTTTTTTAGAGTTGGAAGCCATAGGATTTGAAAATGGTGACTTCTTTTTTCGTTTTACTCACTTAAATAACTCCAAAACATAGATTTTAGGAGTTATTAAGAAGAAATTCCATAAAAAACCACCCAATACCGCCTTTAGAATCTTCCATACTCAACCCGGTAAATGCAACACTTCTAGCGCCTCTAGCGCCAGCTCTTTGTAAAATGGCACCTCTGGCTCCAATTCTGATGCCAGTTCAGATTACTGCATCTTTTCTCTTTAAATCCAAATAACTCTCAAATTTTTCATATAATTCGGTAATTAAAGATGTTTTAATGTATTTTATTAATATGTAAGTCTCTCAGTACATGAAATTCATGATGAGAGCATAAATATAGATATATATAATATTACTTAAAAAAATATATTCACAATATTAACGAAGATAATTATGGGTTGTCTCCCACAAAGTGCTTGGTTTAGTGTTGTCAGCCCAACATTTCTAGTGTTTACTCTTGGTGACGCAACATTACAGTATCTTTAAAATTTGGCATTTGAGCATCAAAATATGGTTTGAGTCTGTGCCCATTCACTTTAAATATATTTCCAAATTTGGGATCTTCAATATTAAAAACTTCATAGGAGTAGACTTTTACAATAGTGAATGACCCTATCCACCTTGACTTCAGTTTTCTAGGGAATAATTTCAATCATGTATTGTATAATAAAACTTCCATCCAGGCTCAAATTCTTTTCTTATTATTTTTCAACCATGTCATTCTTTCATTTTCTCCTTATATATCCTAACACTATCATAAGTTTCTTTCCTAATTTCCTTAAACTCATTCAGTTGCAACAATCTTTTTTCACCAGTATCTTTTAAATTAAAATTAAATTTCTAAATAGCCCAATAAGTTTATGCTCCAATTCTACCAGTAAATGATAAGTTTTTGAGTTGCAGGTGGTGAAATGAGAAGACTAGCCAGGTACACTTTTACAGTTTATAGCATTTTACAGTCTTTCTTATACTTTTTACTGCCTTTTCTTTTATGCTTGTACCATACTTACTGCATAAAAAATACTTGCATGTTAAAAACAAAAAAAAACTAAAACAAAAATCAAAAAACAAAATTTCAAACAAAAATACCTCCACAATATTTCAAAAATATAAGACAACTCAAAACTTAATCACAAACATTACAAAAAATACAACTTCAACTAGNTCAACTAAATTAAAACATCTCTATCGGAAGATCGGGAACCCTCGGAGGAGGTAACCTACGGTTGCTAACGAGATTTTCTACGGTCTAAATGAAATTATGGAACTTATTAAGTTTAGTTTAGTAAATTCATTTAGACTAAGTGATTCCAATAGAAAATAGTGGTGCCGTGACGATGGAACCGTGGGATCTTGACCGGTGTCTCTTTGATCAACTTTAATATACCCATAATAAAATTTAAAGAACTTTAACTATAGAGTCACCTGATTTGACATTATAACCAAATGACCTAGAAAACTTGAACTCTGCTACAACGAGGAGCTTGGAGCTTACATGGTGGGCAGCCCGGCCATCTTCAACAGCAAGAGGATCTACACTATCACATCCTTCCTTAGCTTTAAAACAACAGCCATAGGAATTCGAGGTTATTTCCCTAGCGCAACATAAATCCTTGAACACATCTTTTAGGCATTTGTACAATCCTGTTGTACAATTTAAGCCCTAAATTGACTTAGGATTCCGAGGTAGTCGTTTGTCACGACTTAAATCCTCACATTTCAAGGTTATTTGTGCTGATTGCTTCACACAAATGTAAATCCTAATAAATAAAAAAAATTGCTNTAAAGAACTTTAACCATAGGGTCACCTGATCTGACATTATAACCAAAATGACCTAGAAAACTTAAATTCTGCAACAATGAGGAGCTTGGAGCTTACATGATGGGCAACCCGACCATCTTCAACAGCAAGAGGATCTACAATAACACATCCTTCCTTAGTTAAAACAACAAAGCCATAGGAATTTGAGGTTGTTTGCCTAGTGCAACATAAATCCTCAAACACATTTTTTAGGCATTTGTACAAGCCAGTTGTACAATCTAAGTCCTAACTCGCCTTAGGATTCCGAGGTAGTCGTTTATCACATCTTTAAGGTTATTTATGCTGATTGCTTCACACAAATGTAAATTCTAATAANGCCTTAGGACTCCGAGGTAGTCGTTTGTTACGACTTAAATCCTCACATCTTTAAGGTTATGTGTGCTGATTGTTTCACACAAATGTAAATCCTAATAAATAAAAAATATTGCAGGATGAAACACTAAATGATTTCTTCTAAATTGAAGCCAAATAATAGGATAGCTTAGGAAGTCACCGAAGTTCTANAAACATCTAAATGATTTCTCCTAAATTGAAGCCAAATAATAGGATAGCTTGGGAAGTCACCGAAGTTCTCATGCGGATCCGTGACATCCTTTATTGTTTTCTCCTTTGGACTCTAAACAAAATNATTATAACCAAATGACCTAGAAAACTTGAACTCTGCTACAACGAGGAGCTCGAAGCTTACATGATGGGCAGCCCGGCCGTCTTCAACAGCAAGAGGATCTACAACACATCCTTCCTTAGCTTTAAAACAGCAAAGCCATAGATATCGAGGTTGTTTCCTAGTGCAACATAAATCCTGAAACACATGTTTTAGGCATTTGTACAACCATATTGTACAATCTATNATTTGACATTATAACCAAATGACCTAGAAAACTTGAACTCTGCTACAACGAGGAGCTTGGAGCTTACATGGCAGGCAGCCCGGCCATCTTCAACAGCAAGAGGATCTACACTAATACATCCTTTCCTTAGCTTTAAACAACAAAGCCATAGGATATCAAGGTTATTTGCCAAATGCAAAACATCCTCAATACAAGGTGGGCAGCCCGACCATCTTCAACAGCAAGAGGATCTACACTAATACATCCCTTCCTTAACTTTAAACAACAAAGCCATAGGATATCAAGGTTGTTTGCCTAATGCAACATAAATCCTCAAACATATTTTTTAGGCCTTTTTNGCCTTAGGATTCTGAGGTAGTCGTTTGTCATGACTTAAATCCTCACATCTTCAAGGTTATTTGTGTTGATTGCTTCACACAAATGTAAATCCTAATAAATAAAAATTGCAGGATGAAACATCTAAATGATTTCTCCTAAATTGAAGCCAAATAATAGGATAGCTTAGGAAGTCACCGAAGTTCTCCTTCGAATCCGTGACAACACCAAATAATAGGATAGCTTAGGAAGTCACCGAAGTTCTCCTTTAGATCTGTGACATCCTCTAAGTTTCCTCCTTTGGACTCCAAAACAAAATGTTTCAAATTTGAACCAATCCCCCTTCACACTTGTTGCCTTTGGACTTCAAAATAAAATGTTCAAAATTTGAACCAATCCCCTTTCACACTTCTTAGACCTCTAGTGTTTCCTCCTTTGGATTCCAAAACAAAATGTTCCAAATTTGAACTAATCCCATTCATACTTCTTAGTTTATCTTTGAAATGTCCTTACCATTTGAACTCCTTGAAGATAATTTTTCTTGACTTTTATCGAATATTCTTAGGTAACTTTTGTTACCTAAGATGTAATTAACTATAGGGGCTTGCCCTTATAGGATGCTTTTCCCGAACTATTCTTAGGTAACTTTTGTTACCTAAGATGTAATTAACTATAGGGGCTTGCCCTTATAGGATGCTTTTCCCGAACGACTCCAAAACAAAATGTTCCAAATTTGAACCAATCCCCTTTCACACTTCTTAGTCAGATATTTTTGTGAATGTCCTTACCATTTGAACTCCTTGAAGATAATTTTTCTTGATTTTATTGAGAGTATTCTTAAGTGTCCTTACCATTTGAACTCCTTGAAGGTAATTTTTCTTGATTTTTATCGAGAGTATTCTTAGGTAACTTTTGTTACCTAAGATGTAATTAACTATAGGGGCTTCCTTTATCGAGAGTATTCTTAGATAACTTCAGTTATCTATGATGTAATTAACTATAGGGGCTTGTTTNGGTGTCTGAGAATAATTCATTCCATATTGATCTATCTGCTTTGATATTGCAGCAATTTGAGCAGCCAAAATAGATATTGCATCAGAATCATGAATACTAGCTACTCTTATTGGAGTTATTTTTTAGTGGGCCATTGAAAATTATTAGTAGCCATCTGTTCAATTAAAGAATATGCTTCATTGAATGGTTTTGACGTTAATGATCCACCAACAACAACGCCAATTATAGATCTAAGAGATCCAACAAATCCATTATAAAAAGTTTGAATTATTAACCCATCAGGTAAGGCATGGTGTGGACACTTACTAAAGATATCTTTAAATCGTTCCCAAGCTTCATAAATTGATTCTCCTTCAAACTAACAAAAAGATGTGATATCATTTCTAAGCTTACAAAATTTTGATGGTGAGAAATATTTAGATAAAATTTTTTGTTATAACTCTCCCCAAGTTCTGATAGATCTAGGTGCTAACCAGTTTAACCACATCTTAGCTTTATCCTTTAATAAAAACGAAAAAAGTCTAAGTCTGATGACATCATTCAACACTCCATCATATTTAAATTTATCACACAATTCTAGAAAACTAGCAAGATGTAAGATATAATCTTATGTCGGTGTCCTCCCAAACAGATTATTTTGTACCATTTGGATAATAGCATGTTTAAGGTTAAATGAATTAGCAGTTACAGTAGTGTTTTGTATAGTCAAATGAGTTTCATCTGCTACAGGATTAACATAATCTTTTCAAAGTCTCTATTGATGTTCATTTTCAATTCCTAGATTATTTAAGTTTGTAGCCATTTTGTTAAAATTATCTAACACTTTTGTTATTTTCAAAATTTTTTGATAGTTCTTTGTAACTCTGAATCGTTAAATACTAAACCTTCACATCTTAAACTATGATAACAACTAAAATAAGCAAACACACTAAAACATAAAAATATTAATTAAACTACAAAACTTTTTTTAGTTTTTCAGTTCAAATAATGTCTTGTAAATTATAAAATAATTTACCATTACTCCCCGACAATGTCGCCAAAAACTTGATGACCGATTTTTGTGTATGCGTTGTAAATATCTTTCAATACTACAACACACCCACGGTAGCACAATTAGTAAATATGCAGATCAATCACAATAAAAATCACTTCACTATAAATAGTTTTATATTTTAAAATCTATAAGCTACCAAACCTTAATAATTATGCAAGTATACGTATCGTATAAGTAATAAAGAGCTCTAATGGAGTCCTAAGTATCAATCCCACAAGGAATTGGAAATTCTTATGGTTATAATGTAAAACACAATATTCAAACTACAAAAACTTAAGTAAGAAAAATAAATCTAAAGTAAATTTAATGTATGTTAAATGAAATGCAAATAAAAGAACTAAGTTAACTAAGCTATATCTTAAAATTTAAAATTAAAATTACTAAGAATAAACAAAGTTTTGTAATGAAGAATTCAAATTTATGAAAGCATCCTTCCCCTTTACAATGAGTTTATGAATTATGAAATAATTAAAATCATTTAAAATTATATATAAAATTGTTTACTAGAGCAATCCTATTCTTTATCCTCTGAGAGTGCATAAAGAACATTCACTAATTCAGAGTTTGATCCCTAAATCCATGGTTATGTTGAGAGGATACTGGCTCCCACTCTACAGCTCCCACTTCTCCTTCCCCTTAGGGCTAACAATCTCGCTTTAGTTTCTAAGCAACTAGACCAAATTTGAGATTTTAATTTGTTACCCTAAAATCTTCAATTATGTGCCCATCTAAATGTATTTCCCTATTTATTTGCACTTAACCTCGTTGACTACATTCTCACCCATCAAAATTGAATGTGAATATTACCTTATTGTAGAAAGCATAATCCTTTTGGATGTTATGATTCTCTGCAAATTTTAACATTTCAATTGGCCAGATCAAAATGTAAATGAAGATCAGAGTTCGAATCATCAAATTTTTTTGATATTTATAACCTTACATAACAAAATTAATTCTTCACGAAACCAATCTCATTGTAGGGAGAATGATAAAGAAGACTACTCAGAATTCATGAGAAGGGTACGACAAAACATGGATTTTATATATAAAATAAGTTTACAAAACAAAGGAAGGAGCGAACACAACTTATCTCACACTCCTTCTCAAGCAAATCCCTTGAATTTTTCGTTAAACACTTTGTCTCTTTATAATCATACTCAATTCTCTGTTAGAAATATAATGTAGAAGAAATCTCTCACCTTCCCTCCCCTGTTACAACTCTAAAAGAAAATCCTCTCCAAAGCTTCTTACTTAACATGCCACACTCTCCTTAACACCCCCAAAGACTACACTAGACATCTCTTTTAATTGGGGCGCTAACATTCTCTTTAATGAATTCAAAATTACCTCCTTTTCCTCAAGAGGCTCTCCTCTTCACATCAAGAGACAAATCCCTTCATCCAAGAGACATTTCTTCATTCAAGAGTCTTTCTAAAGTGTCTAGATGCATTGAAACACTACATAGGATGTTTAAATTACTTGGGGCTTTCTAGAACCTCTAAAAAATAATCAATAACTGCCACAATTCATCTTAATTTGTCTTTGGCGCCAATGGCACTAGTTTATTGGAGTTATGCACTGTTCTCTGGATTCTGGCACCTTTGGTGCCAGCTCTCTGTAAAATGGCATCTTTAGCGCCAGGATACTGAAAAACTGTATTTTGACCCCAAACTTCTTTCTTTTTGCTCCTTTTTGCTTCAAAAGCCAAAATTCAATATACCTGCAACAAAACATTAAAATACTCTTCTTTAAAGTGCAATATCACCAAATGCAAGCATAAAATGTAGACATAAATTGTGATGATTTAAAATCTTGTACTTTATTGACTTCTTGATTTGGCCAATTAAAATATTAATATTTGTTGTGAGAACATGTAAGATCCCTGATAGTATTCTCTCAGTCAACTAATGATAAGAATCACATGAGATTGTATGGATGAGAATACAATTCATATGGTTGAGTGCAAATAAATAGGGAAATAAATTTTGAAGTGTAGAATTAAAAGGATTTAGAGTGAGAGGCTAAAACCCCCAATTAGGTTTATAGTTTAAGTTTTGATACGAGATGTAAGCCCTTAGGTGTCGGAAGAAGAGGGAACTCTAGAGTGAGAGCTAGTATCTTCCCTACCTAGCCCGTCTTCAAAGCTATTCACACATTAAATTAGCCAATGTTCTTTATAGCATCTATAGTAAGGGTAAATAATACTATTGCCTCTATTTGACACAACACAATTTAAATAATTCCACAACAAAATATCTATTCTTGTTACTGATTTATGATAAGACAAAAGATATTTTATTTATATTGCCTTCATCTTACAAATATCTTGTTAAGTTTAGTTAGTTGCTTACTTTACATTCAATTATCAAAAATTATAAAAAAGAATCAAACTTTCATTTCTATTGTAGCATTTATAGTTTGAGTAAGAATGTTTTGCAAAGTAAAATTTGTTATCTAATTTCTTCTGATTTAGTTACATATTATATTTCTCCTAGTGGGTTCAAAATTCAGAGCTTAATAAAAAATCTTATATTACTTGATAACAAAACATATACTTGAGTAGTATCTAATATTTAAATATAATAATTGCATTCCTATTTGCTTTGAAGTCAATTTTTTGGCATTATTGCGATGTAAGAAATATAAGTAAGGAAAAATTAAGATTATAACCATATACATCGTACTTTCATATAAAATCGGGATCACTAATCCTACAATAGATAAAATTCACTTGAGTATACAAAACCCTATTGTAGCTGCTAATTTATTTGAGCTTAAACCTGTTATTATTAAAATGGTACAGAATAATCAGTTTGGGGGAACACCGACGGAAGATCCTAAGTTACATCTTGCTAGTTTTCTAAAATTGTGTTCTATATTTAAATATGATTAAGTGTTGAATGATGTCGTCAGACTTAGACTTTTTGCTTTTTCATTAAGGAATAAAGCTAAGATGTTGTTAAACTATTTAGGACTATTAGAACTTGGGGAGAATTATAACAAAAAATTCATCTAAATATTTCCCGCAGTAAAAAACTACTAAGCTTAGAAACTGTTGGCATCAATTTTTTATGTCACGAGTGTAGGGTGTCCACCCGCATAACTCTGAATAGTTTACGGTCTGTCCGTGATGTCCGATAATTCAGATACCAACCTGAGACCTTTTTGATGTTTGTTGAGGGGCACGTAGTCGGTGTCGTTCTGCTAGGCTATGGCTTTCGTTTAGGTGAAGGCCGGTCAGCATTTGGCACGTCAGACGATTTCGATCGGAGCGAAAAAAATTATGTGGCCCGTCGCACGTGATTTTGACTCAAATTGGCCCGATCGCTTGACGAAGTGGTCTATATGACCTCGGATGATGAAACAGAACCTACTAATGTGTCCGGAGCGTCGATTTCACTTACGGAGGATGTCCGCTTCGCTACGGCTTCGTGGGCGGGGTAAAATATGCAAATTGTTGTTTTGGGCATGATAGTCGAAAAAGTGGTACAGATGACCCCAAATGGCGAAATGGACTGTGCCAACACGTCCGAAACGTCAATTTTAGCCAGGAAGGACATCCACTTCATCGTGAGGACGTATACGAGTGAAGAATACATGAATGAAAATTATAATAATACTAATATTATAATATAATAAAATATAATATATTATTATATATATAAAACCCTCGCTTTCGCTCTCTCTCTCCCCTCTATCACACGCGAACAGTGCCGCCACCCTTCCTCTTCACAAAAACCCTAGCGTAGCTCCCCTTCCTCGGCTGAAGACGACGCCGGAGAACTCGCCGGAGCTGCTGGCAACGTCCCCCTCTCCGGCGAACGCGCACCCCTCTCTCATCTCTCGCTCTCGTGAATGGAAGCTCGTATGCCAAGCTTCTCGCCTACGCCGGAGCTCTCCTCACTGACGAAGCCTTACGCCGCAAGCCCACACTCCGGTGGCCCTCCAGCCGCCAACCGAGATGTGCTCTCAGCCTCCTGCCCTTCGGTCAGTCGCAAGTGTGCCACCCCTTCCTCGCCGGTGATGCTCCGACGACCTTCCTTGACGCTGACATCCAGATCTCGACAGTCCTAGCTCTCCCTTGCACGAATCCCTAGCGAGATTATGGAACCCTCACACTCCCTTCAAGTTTTTGAGGGGGAAGCTTTCTCTCCGTCGTTCTCCTCTCCCGATGGCGAAGTTTCCACCTAAAAAGTCACTGTTTTGAGCATTCTCTACTTCGTCGAAGCTGCTTGTTTTTGTTGGGGGTGGTGACGACGTCGCGACACATGAAGGAAGTCGGACCTCTCCTCTTGAAGGTACGTGTCAGTCGCTTTCTCATATGCTGAAATCAGTTATTTTTGGGTACTTTGCATACCTCTTGCTCTCACTCACCTCAATTTTCCATCTTTTTATTGTCTGCTGCACATTTTACGAGGCACATTGGAGCATGGATCGGAGGCCGGCGAGCTCGAAGCAAGCAAAGAAACGCGTCTGCAACCGTCAAGGTGGTGAGACTTTCTACCTCCTAGCCAGCCTTAGGAATAGTGGAGTCTAGGCGTGTGGGTTCGATCGCCCATACGGGGTGCGTGCGCCGACGTGGGCCAGTGCGACGACGTGCCTGCGTGATGGATCATTGGTTTTCCTAAAGCCAGCCTTTAGGTTAGTACTTCCTGTGCGTGGCCAAATACCCCTCGTAGAGTCGAGTGTCTCCCCTCTGGTTGTGAGCCTTACCACAAGTCCCGATGGGTCGGAGTCCCTCACTCCCCTTGCTTTGGATTCCTCAGCTTTACTTGGAGAAGTTGGGAAGTCGGACTTGGCAAAGCGAGATAAGCTTTGTAGCTTGCTCGCTTTGCAAAGTATGGAGGAGTTCACGAAATGGGAAAAGCTTTGTAGCTAGTCCATTTCACGATGCCGTGGAGAGTTTCCCCCCTCGGAGATCCGGGGAGAAACTCCCTACATTTCCTCACCAAAGAAAGAGGCGGTGGTGCCGCACATCCAAGGGTATAAACCTTAGCTCTCCCAGGTGAGGTCGTTAGCACGAGCTTGGTTTGCTACCTGCATGTTGGTTTCTTGCATACTGCATTTTTGCTTAGTGCATGTTGCATTTCACTTTGCTTCGACCGGTTGCCCCGACCCGGTGAGCATTTTACTTAGCTCCAACCGGTCGCCCCGACCTAGCGACCATCTTACTTCGCTCCGACCGGCTACCCCGGCCTGGTGAGCCTCTCACTTTGCTCCGACCAGCCGCCCCGGTCCGACGAGCATTTCACTTCGCTCAGATAGGCCGCTCCGGCTCGGTGAGCATATCACCTTGGTTCGATTGACCACCACAGCCCTTTCGACCGATCACCTGCATTTTTGTCCGCTTTTTCACTATATCACTTGCTTGCCTGCTTGCGTGTTGCACTATATGTGTTTGCATTTTCATTTGCATTTGCACTCGGGTGATTCTCCCTAGTGAGAATCGCCATTGTCTCCGGGTCACTGCCGCCTAGGTACACATCTTTCGGGCCCTTGTCGCCACGACACGCCCATCACTTTTGGTCACTGCTGCTACGGTACACCTTTCTTCGGGCCACTGTCTCCACGACACGCCCATCCCTTTTGGTCACTGCCGCTACTGTACACCTCTCTCCGGGTTACTACCTCCACGGAACGCCCATCCCTTTTGGTCACTGCCGCTACGGTACACCTTTCTTCGGGAGGCACGCCCATCCCTTTTGGTCATTGCCACTATGGTACACCTTTCTTCGGGCCACTGCCTCGACGACACGCCCATCCTTTTTGGTCACTACCGCTATGGTACACCTCTCTTCAGGCTACTGCCTCCACGGCACGCCCATCCCTTTTGGTCACTGCCTCCACGGCACACCTTCGGGCCACTGTCGCTATGGTACGCCCATCCCTTTTTGTCACTGCCGCTACGACACTCCCATTTGTTCTGGCTGCTGCCTCTACGACATGCCCACCTTTTTCTAAGTCACTGCCTCATGGTACACTCATCACTTCTGTCACATGACTGATTGCATTTGCATTTGCATGTTTGTATGGATAGTGAGCCAGACTCGTTAGGAGAGTGACCCCGTAATGGTCGCGATGCCTTAACTAGCATTGCTTGCTGGGTTGATCCCGGTGAGCAATACAAGTTAAGTCATCGGGATTTACATGAGTATGACTGTGCTAAAGATCTAATAGATCTAACTCGTGTCACAACTCTTTATGACACCCTTTAAATCCTTTGGATCTTTAGGATGGGGCCGGTATGACGCCCCCGTCAAAGTCATACTATACTCAGACCTACCCCGCACTTAGATACTAGGTTGACGCACTTTTCGTTAGGTGTGCTAGGCTAGGATTTAGGGTGCTAGGTAGTTTTTTTGATGCCTGACTATTATTCTCTGCTGGATTGTTTGCCCTAGTCAGGTATCTTTCTTCTGCATTGTGCTTGTGATGTGACTGCATGCTGCATATGTGTGGTAGTATGTTAGGGCGTTCTTCTGCAGGGAGCCATGCCTATTTATTTGCACACACACAGATACCGCTATAGCGGGAGAAAATAATGATTTCTGACCCTTTTGCTTGCAGGTGCTATTAGCTCCCCCACTTTTAAGTCATGGCTCATGATATGTTATTTGCATGTGAGCTTTCCCGCTGACACTTGTTTTCATGCAGGATTGAGTCTTCTATTTTTCTATTTACTTTTAGAGTCTAGAAGAGTCCTGTAGCAGAAATAAGATACGAGCACGAGTTCTGAGGCGTTTGGCGTGGCAACCATGTGGAGGGGACCAGGAGCAGATGCTCGTGCCCCTTACCTTAATTCTGCATCTTATATTGATGTATAGAATTAGGACCGAGCATGTATATGCGGAGTCCGACCGCCTTTTTCATTTCAGATATATGTTGTCAACCCAGCGACACCACCCTGTTAATTATTTTAATTTGACTTGCTTTTTTGGCTTTTTGCATCATATTGCATGTTTGCACTTGCATGTGTTTTCTTTGTTTCTTTTGTGATCTGGGATTTCACGATATAATCTAGGCTCATTAAGGACCCTAAAATTATAATTTTCTTCAAAATCCTAAATAAAATATTCAAGATAATTAAAATTTAGGATTAAAATATTGAGGATTCAAAAATTTTCACATTTACTTTCCTGCTTATATTAATAGGGCCTCCACAATACTTAAGGACCGCTCTAGATAACTGCATTCATATTTGCATGTCCCGAGGAGGAGTCCCCGTGCTTCTCGAACCTGACTGACCCAACATACCTTTTTATAGGTGGTTGTCTAGTGCGCTTAGGGTGTTAGAAGGCTCCCTGACCCAGACGAGGTTTAACTCCTTTTGTTTGGAGCGTTTCCAGCTTTGTAGCTGAACCTCCACTTTCTTTTCCTTTCTGAGGCATCCTTGCCACTTCGACAGGTATAAGTCCCACCTCTTGAGCTCCAGCTTTTAGTCATAGGATAGAGTTTCTTTCCTTTGACCTTAGGGCTACCGAGGTTCCTGTGGACGACGCAATCCAAGGATTGTTGATCTGGGATCTCAGGACGTGTTGGGTCGACTACCTTCACGACCAGGTAGACTTAGGGTCCTATAGCTGTGGATGACGGGTCCGTGGTACCCCGACCCAGTTACCTATACCTTTTAGGATCACTCTACTTTTCTTTTTGTTGAGCCCCTTTGAGCCCTATCGCTCCTTGACTTCGTTGATATCATTTTGACTGCCTGATGCCGATGAGCTGCCGCCCATTTAGGATACGATGATTTTTCCTCTGCCCTTTTGGCCCGGACATGCTTTGACGTGTTGGGATATCCCCATCAAGATGATTTAGGTTATTTCGTGGGCCTCATGTGCCGATGAGCCGCTACCCATTTTAGATCTGAGAGAAGACCTCTCTGCCGACAGTTTAGCTCAAGCTTTGAAGCATCAAGACTGTTCCCACACGGAATATTTTTCCTTTGAGTACCTATTGCCCCAGATGCACGATAATCCAAGAGAAACTCCTTTTATCGAGAGTATTTTTGGGTACCTCCCAAGATGTAATTAACCAAGTGGGATACGTTCCCTTGGGAGTGCTGTTGACCCCATNCCTACTCTTAACCTGGTGAATACCTCAGGGATCTATTAAACTTAATATGTCTTAATAATATTATCCTTANGCAGACCAAACGGATGTCATAACTTTCTTTAGTTTATTTGATCGAACCTCACCCTCAACTCTTGTGTTCATCTTTCGGAACTTTCTCTAGTTTATTTGATCGAGTCTCACCCTCAATTCTTGTGTTCATCCTTCGGGATGGATACTTTAGTTTATTTGATCGAGCCTCACTCTCAATTCTTGTGTTCATCCTTCGGGATAGATATTTCTCTAGTTTATTTGATCGGGTCTCACCCTCAATTCTTGTGTTCATCCTTCGGGATAGATACATGATTTGAGATAAAGTGCTCTTTCATCTAAACTATGAAAATTATGGGGTCAATTTGACTTCATCTCTTTCATTTAAACTATGAAAATTATGGGGTCAGTTTGACTTCATATTTTTCAAAACTAAATCTAGTTTATTTGATCGAGCCTCACCCTCAATTCTTGTGTTCATCCTTTGGGATAGATACACGAAGGTAAAGCGCTCTTTCATTTAAACTATGAAAATTATGGGGTCAGTTTGACTTCATCTTTTTTCAAAATGTCATAACTTTCTCTAGTTTATTTGATCGAGCCTCACGCTCAATTCTTGTGTTCATCCTTCGGGATAGATACATGATTTGAGATTTGATCGAGCCTCACTTTCAATTCTTGTGTTCATCCTTCGGGATAGATACATGATTTGAGGTAGATCGAGCCTCACCCTCAATTCCTACATTCATCCTTCGGGATAGATACAGGATTTGAGGTAAAGCTCTTTCATCTAAACTATGAAAATTATGGGGTCAGTTTGACTTCATCTTTTTCAAAACTAACTTTTTTTAAAAAAACGTTCTTTCGAAGCGGGCAACGAGATTTCAATTCCGATGACCGACAGCTTCTTACAGGCAAACCCCACAGTAAAAATAGTGCCGACAACTATAGTAGGTGGAGGTAGGCTAGCTATAACTTGAATTTTTAATGGATCTACTACTTCCATGTCATTTTCTAAAGTTTTATGCCCAAGTACAATTCTTCCTGTAACCATGAATTGACCTTTTTCTGACTTTAATACTAAAATTATCTTCTTACATCATTCTAGAACTTTCTTTTAATGATTTAAACATATTTCAAATGAAGTTCCAAATACCGAAAAATCATCCATAAAGACTTCTATCCCTTTTTCAATTAAATCACTGAAAATTGACATCACACATCTTTGAAATATTACAGGTGCATTACATAAACCAAAGGGCATTCGTCGAAAAGCAAAATTACCATAAGGACTAGTAAATGTTTTCTTCTCTTGATCCTTAGGAGCAATATGGATTTGATGATAACCGGTATATCCATCTAAAAAAATTAATTTGTGCTCAGCTAGTCCATCCAACATTTGGTCTAAAAAGGGTAAATCAAAGTGATCTTTCTTGATGGCCAAATTTGATTTTCTGTAATCAATGCAGATTTACCATCCAGTGACTTGTCTCTTTAGTATTAATTTATTATTCTCATTTGTCACAATAGTCACACTCCCTTTCTTAGGAACACAATGAATTTGACTCGCCCAAGCACTGTTTGAACTAAGATATATTATTCTAGCATCTAACCATTTTAAAATCTCTTTCTCAATAACTTATTTCATCATCGGGTTTAATCTCCATTGAAGATGGGCTTTTTCGTTCATGATGTTCTTTCAATAAAATTCTGTGCATATAAATCAAAGGAGTAATTGGTTTAATCTCCATTGAGGATCAACTTTTTGGTTCATGGAGGTGGTGGTCTTTCTACAGTAATTTTCATTGGTTTAATAGGATATTCCGACTCAAGTTGAAAATCTTCACTACTTTTCATTTTCAACCCCTTCTTTCTCAACTTCAATCTCTTTTTAAACTTTTGTTTCTAATTCTTTCCACTTCTTAGTTGAGTAGTCTTGATTTGCTCTTTGTTTTGATCTTTATGATTAACTTCAACATTACTAGGCAAAGTTCTTGGAGGTCTATTGCTAAGTGTAGTAGCAATACATCCAAACTGATTTTGTATATGTCTAATTACTGCTCATTGACTTTGTAATTGTGCTCCCATTTGCAATATTAATTCTTCCATTGAAAATTTCTTCTCCTCACTCTGTGAATTGCTATTAAAACCTGGAGAACAATATAATTTATAATTAATGATCCCCTGGTTGTTGGATTTTTTCAATAGTTAGCAAAATTGTTCACCCATTGCAGATTTTCAGGGTTAGAGTTATTATTACTCCAACTGAAATTAAGTTGATTTTTTCAACCAGGATAATAATAATTTGAATACGGATTATTAGTTCGATTGTTTATTGCCATTAAAGTTTCATATAAAAATTCAGAATCTATCATTAGTCCCAATGAATGTTCCTCAAGCACAAGAGGTGTCTGAGAATAATTCATTCCATATTGATCTATCTGCTTTGATATTGCAGCAATTTGAGCAGCCAAAATAGATATTGCATCAGAATCATGAATACTAGCTACTCTTATTGGAGTTATTTTTTAGTGGGCCATTGAAAATTATTAGTAGCCATCTGTTCAATTAAAGAATATGCTTCATTGAATGGTTTTGACGTTAATGATCCACCAACAACAACGCCAANCCTCAATTCTTGTGTTCATCCTTCGGGATAGATATAAAATTTGAGGTAAAGCGCTATTTCATTTAAATTATGAAAATTATGGGGTCAGTTTGACTTCATCTTTTCAAAAATAAAAATTTTTAAAGATCCTTCCGAAGCGGGCAACGGGATTTCAATTCCGATGGCCGACAGCTTCTTACAGGCAAACCCCACACCAAAAATAGTGCCGACATGCATGAAAATCTCTCCAAACTAACTCCCCAATTTCTTTAAGAGCTTTCAAAACTTTCTCTTTTCAAGCACACACACTTTCAAAATTTCAATCTTCCTTCTTTTATAATTTTCCAATAGGTGTCTTGGCATCTCTTCAAAATATGTCTTGATTCGATGTATTTCCCCAAGAAATGTCTCCTTTCACAAGTATTTTCGTCCCTGATAATTGTAACAACCTGTTTATGTCAAAAGGTGCCTCAAATACCTCTTCAAAATTTGTAAAACCAAATTTACTCATCAAATAACTGACTCTGACGCTTAAGCGCTGGGCCTCTGGTGCTTAGGTGCGGCCTTCTCTGTTTAACCGGCGCTTAAGCGCCGGATCTGACGCTTAGGCGCCAAAATAGTTTAGCACAATTTTCACTTATTTGCTCCAAATTTGATCATTTTTCACTCCTTTAAGCTTTTTTCACCTTTTTACTTGTACCTGAAAGAAAAAACACAAAAATACATTTCTTTAAAGTACAATATCTCAAAAATATGTATAAAAATGTGTCTAAAAACACTATACATTATAGGTGTATCAGCCACCACCTACGAGTGTTAAGGGATTAAGAAGTTTAATAAAACGTGCTAGTATCTACATACATTATATTAAAAATTTTTCAAAAATTTACAAGCAATTATGCCAGGTTTTATACAAAGATGCCAACTTTAATTTTGATGAAGTGTGCTTAAATGTCTTTAATTTATTAAAAGAAAAATTAATCATTGCACTTATTATTGTTTCATGTGATTGTATAAAACATTTTGAATTAATGTGTGATGCTAATGATTATGCTATATGGGTTGTTTTAGGAAAAAAAATATGACAATGTGTTCAAGGTGATATACTATGCTAGTAAAACCTTTAATGATGCTCAAATTAGTTCACTACCACTGAAAAGTAATTATTAGCTATAGTATTTGTTTTTTATAAATGCAGATCTTATTTAATTAGAACTAAATATATTGCGCATACTAATTATTCTGCTATTAATTGTTTAATGATGAAGAAGGATGCAAAACCACGATTAATTAGATGGGTCCTTCTAATGCAAGGATTTGATTTTCAAGTTCTAGATAGGAAGCATATTGATAATCAAATAACTAATCATCTGTCAAAGCTTGAACTGTAAAATGAGAGAGATTTAAATAATGAAATTAATGAGAATTCTCCTAATGAACAATTATATGAGACTAATGAATGGTAAATTTCCGTGGTATGCTGATATAATGAACTACTTGGTTAGTAATATTTTACCATATGGATTAGATAGCAATCAAATTAAGAAGTTCACTTATGATTCAAAATCTTACTTATGGGATGACTTTTATTTATATAAACAATGCAATGACTTAATTATTTAAAGATATGTATCATTAGAAGAAACTAAAAAAAATATTCAAAAATGTCATAAATCAGATTTTGGGGGAAATTTTGGATTGGATAAAACTTCATTTAAGATTTTACATTCTGGATTTTATTGGTCTGCTTTATTTAAGGATGTTAATAACTACATAAAAATATATGATCGATATCAAAGAGTAAGCAATATTTCCAGTAGAGATGAAATGCCCCTAAGTTTTACTCTTAAGGTTAAAATATTTGATGTTTGGGGATTAGATTTCATGGGACCATTTGTACCATCTTTTAAAAAAAATTATATTTTAGTAACTGTGGATTATGTTCATAAGTAAATTGAAGTTGTTGTCTTACATTGTTGTGATGCTAAAAGTGTAACAAATTTTTTAAGAAAGAAATTTTCATAAGATTTGGAATGTCAAGAGTTATTATTATAGATGGGGGAAGTCATTTCAGGAATATAATGATAAAACATTAACTCAAAAATTTGGGATTAAGCATCAAATTGCCTTAGCTTATCATCCTCAAACCAGTGGTTTAACAGAAGTATCCAATCAAGAAATTAAAAGAATATGAAAAAATGGTAAATTCTAAAAGGAATGATTGGTCTGCTAGACTTGATAATGCTTCATGAGCCTATAGAACTGCTTATAAAATACTTATAGAAATGACACCATATAGGATCATATACAGAAAAACATGTCACTTGCCAGTTGAGTTGAAACATAAAGTGTACCGGGCAATTAAAGAGTTTAATTATAATTTGAAAGTTGTTCGGGATAAGTGATTACTACAATTAAATGAACTTGATGAATTGAGAAATGAAGCTTATGAGAATGTCAAAATTTATAAAGAGAAAATAAAAATCAGAAATGATCAAAAAATTTTGAAAAAAAACATTTTGAGTATGGGCAAGAAGTATTACTTTATAATTCTAGATTGAAATTATTTATAGGAAAACTTAAATCCAGGTGGTCAGGACCATTTATTGTGGTAAAAGTATATCAATATGGAGCAGTTGATAATGAAGATCCAAAAACTAGGAGAGTGATTAAGGTAAATGAACACAGATTAAAAGTTTACATGAGCGGAGAGAGTCCTGCATTTGAAGAGATCCTAATATTGGGTCAGAACTAAGTAAAACAATGGTTATATCAGGTCGACGACGTTAAACCAAGCGCTTTGTAGAAAGGAACCCATAGTTATTGGTGTGACTTGGATTTCAATTATTTTTATGATGCATTCTAAATAGTGATTGTGAGTCATATAAAATTTTGTTGGCACCAAACATTGTTATATTAAAGGACTTGAATAGTGGAAGAAAGAAATTTGAAAATTGAGAGTCTTGGTTTAGCGCTATAGCACCACAGTTTGAATAACTTCTAAAAATCGTCAAAAAATCAGTTTCTCTTCTTCTTTCTCTTCATAAGACCACATAGGATGGGATTTAAAGTTTCTCTACAATATTCCTAAGTATTCTAAAGAGATTTGAGAGATCATGGAGAGCAATGATAATGGGAGATTTGAAGAGAAGAAGTTGCGGCATAAGGATGCTCAAGCATATTTCAATGGATATCTCAGAGTAAGTTTGGATCATCTCATGGAAAAAGTTGAGAAGATTGAAGGTGAGATTTCACTTCTGCATTCAAGTGGTTAAAAGTTGTGCCACCATTATGAGCATATGAATTGGTAGTTGAAACTGTAATTCAATAGTTTGGCATGTTTCCAAGATAATCAAGTGACTATGCATAACACCAAAAAATGAATCGACGAAAAGTTTGCTAAGGAATTTCCTCGTGCTCCTTTTTAACATTACGATGATAGAAATTGCTTGGTGAGTGGAATGGAGACCATCACCACTGATCAGGAGTGGTCTTAAAGGTTATTTTTACATTGATATTTCTGTTCTTAATGTTATGTAATTCCGTGTAGTGTGTCTATAGTATTAGTTCAAAAACTTACTATGGTTTGTATTGTAAGTGTTGTATGAACATCTAAGTGATGTCTTTGTGTTGTATGTATTGAACTTGTCGTTAATATAAGAGAATGTTTTTTTCTGTTGTGAAAAAGTGGTCTTATGTATTCAAATTAGAATTTGCGAATTTGAAATTTTGGATTGGCGAAGAACTCAATAAATAAAAAATTAGCCATTAAAATTTGAAAAAGAGCCTTTCTGCATCCTATATTTTTTATTTCCTTTTCAAATATATATATATTTTTAAAATCCTGACGGGCATGAAGGGCGTTATAGCGCCGTTCATCAGGCTAAGCATGATGCTATAGCGCCATTGCCCAGTGCTATAGCGCCAAAATTATAAGTGAGTCATTTTAAGTGCCTGGACCCATGAATTTTGCCATTTTTACCCTTGGTTCGTCCCCTTCAATTTTTTGCATTTTGCTCCCTTAGGGTTTCAATTTGTGCTTGATTGGCTTGGAGATAGGCTTCCAAACTTGAGATTTCTTCATCTCTATGTAAGATCTTCACCCTAGCTTTGAAATATTTTGATTTGATAATGGATTTCACCAACATTGTGGATTAGGCCAAAAATTAAAAGATTTAATGAAAATAATGTGAAATTCCTGGTTAAATGATTATTTATGTTTGGATTGAGTTTTTAGGAGCCTCTTTGAAGTTGAGTTAGTGATTTTTGGAATTTATCTTGAAAATTTTTAGATTACACATGACTCCTAAAATGAAGAGAGGCAAGGAAAAAACAACTTTTGATTCTGATAATTTTGTCAGTGCAAGGGCACGGGACAAATATGCTGATATGCAATCAAAGAAGTTGACTACATAACACAGTTTTCTACGTTTTGGTGGTACTGCTGAGTACTTAATTGCAGAGCGATAGTGGAAACATTTTTATTATTTCACTGCTATTTATGTGATTTCTATTGTTCGTAAATTTTATGCCAACTTGCCCGATGAATCATATGACTTGATTTTTTTTTGCGGGTAATATGCATATATTAGTTCTATTCGAATTAACCACATATACCAACTGCATAGTGTTCCTGTCTGGTTTTGTTCTGAGATTTTTAACTAATGGAAATAGAGTCTGGAAGATTAAGAATGGGCGACGAGTGAACTTTTATTTTTCAAAACTTAATGTTCATTCTTGAGCCTGACACTATTTTATCTCTACTAGATTATTGCATACCAACCATTTTAGTGAGGTAACTTGTGAGAGAGCTACTTTAAACTATTGTATTCAGATGAAGAAACCTATTGACATTGCGCCTTCATTTACACCAACATGCTTGTTTCTTCAAGAGGAGGAACTACATGAGGTTTAAGCTACCCTTCTCTTATTACTACTTTGTGTGCTGAATCTGGAGTGAAGTATGAAACTTGGGAAGAAACTTTGCCATCTCGAAAACATGAATTTGGAAAAATATGAGAGACATTTTGGGACTAGACCTAGGATTGGAGTTAACATACCTTCTACTTCAGCTTCTAATTCTGCTTCTGCTCATGCTCCTAGATCATCTGCTTCTAAGTCTATTTCCTTGCATTCTATTATAGAATAAATGATGATTCAACAAAGAAATATCATAAATCCACATAATAAAGTGAAAGAGATTGAATCTCATTTCTACCATAGTAATGATATTATGATGACGAAGATTGAGTATGATTTTGCTGATAATGAGGCAATGAGGAGATAGATACATGGGAGGTGCCCATTCTGTGGAAGTTCTTCTTGCCCTACTTTCACACCATATCGACCTTCTAAGAAGGATGAGGACATATATCTGGGTGATGATGATGGTGATGATGATGATGATCATTGACAACGACTTTATATATGCTTAAAAATACAAGAATTTGACACCACTACTAGAAGATTTAAACCCCCGGCAATGACGCCAAAAACTTGATGCAACTTTTAATAATCAAGAATTTATGAACCTAAATTTATATATTTATAATGATTTTGTAAAGTCACAATTTCAAACGCAAGTATACAAATCGCTCAAGTATTATTATAATGATTTTGTAAAGTCACAATTTCAAACGTAAGTATACGTATCGCTCAAGTAATACAAGACTCTAGTGAAGTCCCGTTTATCGATCCCACAGGGAAGCAAGGTAAGAGGTCCTTAGTCAAATTCTAATCTATTGCTATTAGTCCTTAGTTTGGAATGTCGATTAAAATGATGTTTTACATAGCAACTACTCATATATACAAGTGTTAAATGTAAAGATAGTAACTATAATTAAATGCAAATATTAATTCTAAAGATAACCCTTTTTGGATGAATTGAATTAGAGAATTTTAAGATATTAAAAACTATTATTCTTACACAATGAATTGGATAATAAAAAGNACAAACATACATCTATCTCTATCACAAAATCACAAAACAAAAGTGCATCAATCACTATCATATATCAAAATCTCATACTATATCCCCGTCTCCCTGGTCAACAGGTGGATTGTGTTGATACTAAGTATAACGGGGGCATTCAGGCAAAGTAACATCAGGTTCACCTCTGTAGTGTCGGGCCTGAGCTTTGTAGTAAGCTATCTCAAAGTCAGAATGCCTCTGTAAGTACTCACTATCATAATCATGTCTACGTTTTAGTCCCTCAATTCTTTCATTTATTTCCTCTATACTCTTCTGCTGCAAGGTTAACTCATTCGTTAAATCTTGAATGGTAGGGGAACTAGAGGAAGAAAGGTCATAAATAGTAGAGGGGATATCTCTACTAGTAGAAGGTTCTTTACTCTTACTCCCAAATCTCCATCCTTCATGGGATTCATACGTCTTTAAATTAGCTTTACTAATGGGTTTCATAAGGTAAACCCATTCTTCATCATCTCCAACTTCAACTTCAGAAAGTTGGTAAAGTGCATAAATGAGGCCAGGATGTCCCAAAACTCCACTTGATTCACTCCTTGCCGTGGTCAAAATATTCTTATAAATAATTCTCCCCAGATTTATAGTCCAATTATTCTGAATAATGAAATTCAGAATAGCTCTCTCTTGTTACCTCACTACGGTGATAGGTAGGTAATATAGTAGAGGAAATAAAATAGTGCCACGTTTTAGATGTGGCATGCAACATGAAAGCAAAAAAATTTACCTGTTCTCGCTGTTTTATCTTCCATGTTCCTTTCCCATCAGTGAGAAAGTTAATGACATTGTTCAGTGGGCCTTCCATTGTACTGAAGGTTTCATAATTGCAGATATAGGAGTCTGAGACTTCATAAAATGAGTTAATGTAGGCAGCACTAAACTCAACAAAAAACCCTCTTACTCGAACGGTTCTATCCTTAGAATAGAACACATTGGCATATAATTCTTTCACAACATTCACAGCAGCCTTATTGATTGTATAAAAGAAATTTTCCCACCTCTGTTCGGTAATAACTCGTTCGACTTCACCTCCTAGACTCTCAAAAACACGATCTTGTATACATTTCTTCCCCTAAAATATTGAAGTTAATCTCGACTGATCCTTCGAATTGATGAAGTGAGACTCGTTAAACTCAAACATCCTCTTTTGTCGCGGAGCCATTTCAATCTAATCAAAATTATAAATTTTTTTTTGAAATACACTTCAACTACTCAAATAATGGCTTCCAAGAGTGACTCTAAGAGTTTAAAACTAAGTTCCATGAATTTCTTCCAAATATTTTCTCCACATTATCAATTTTTTTTCAGATCTCCTCAATGTGGAAGAAAATCAAGGTGAAAATCAAATATTTTAGTTCGGAGTGAAGCTTTTACCGAGAGATGATAAACTCTGGTGTCTAAACGCTTTAAAATCACCCCAAATCCAAGATCTTCAAGCTCTAAATTGAAATTTTTGTTTTTTATGAGGAAGGGGATGATGAATAGTGGCAATTGACTGGTCAAAATCGTGGTTAAAAGTATTTTTTTGGTATCTCACCGTCGGCGGGGTCGTCAGTGCCGTCGGTGAGCTCTATTGAATTAAATAGCTTAATTCTTAGGAAAAATCTGCTGTCGTTGGCGTCGATGGAGCCGTCGGTGAGATTTTCAAAATTAGTTCAATTCCAGATTTTTGCGATTTCGATCAATTTCAAGCCTCGTTGACATTTGTTCAATTATTCTAGACATAAATTTAAGTGACTAAATGATGTAATAACACAAATAATCATTCACACACAAAAAATTACAATTATATATAAAATCCAAGGGTTATAATACATGTTACACAACACACATAAGTTTGGTATTTTCTCAACCTTAATACATCAATTCAGCATCGCAATCTAAGCCACAACACTCTAAACGCTGAAAACAAACATTTTATGCTCAATCTCTACTATACTGAAATCTAAAAGCAAAATTTGAAAGTAAAGCAAACACATAAGTTCAAATCAAATCACACACATAGATATAAAGGTAGTAAAGTAAATCTACTACCCCTCCAATTCAGCGTTTGTTTCTCCTCTGATATCGCCCATCGATTGAACATAAACGAAGAGGTTATAGAAGGGTCAGTATGGGAATTCTTCAGTAGAGTCTTCTTTTATCAATCCAATCTTCCTAATCAATCGTATTAAACTTCCTTCAATATGTCCATAGTGATCAAAATGCTCTTTCATCCTCCAGTCTAGATGATAAAAAAAATAAGAGATATTGTTAATTGCATTCATAACAATTTTTACCTCTTTCTCTAGTTTCTTGATTCTGCGCAGGATCACTAGTGTCTTGTCCGGAACTAGAAGCTGAATAGGAAGTGAATTCTGAGACAATTGATCCATAATAATAGTCATATCATTCTCATCTTCATTGGTTCAGAACTTCTGAGTTGGGTCCAAAGGTTTCCAAGGAAGAAGTACCTTTTCCCAATTCTCATAAGATACTTGGAACTGACTACAGAGTAAGAAGATTGTTGAAGGATGTCCAAGCCGATAAGTTGATCCATGAATGATCAGGCCGAAAACAGACTTCATAATTATCAATCCAATATCAATCGGCAGTCCCATTTGAATACAATAATTCAGAATAGTAATTTCTTTAGTAACTTTACTGATCCTCATTGTCGGTAATAATTTTGTAGAAATGAAGAAGTGCCAGTGTTTAGAAATGAGATTTAGAAGTGTAGCATAGAAACTAACATCCCCATTTTCTCTCATCTCCTAGTCTTCAATCTCATCCATAAAAAATTGGTAGATCTCATTTATCTAATTTCTTGTTGGGGCGAAGTTGCAATAATGGCAGACAGGAACATTCTTGATCATATATAAGTCATTAATCCGTGCAGGAGTAAAAGTTATCCATCTGCCTCATGATTGCATGCAAATTAGCATAAAACTCCTTCACAGGAACGACTACGGTGGCAGTAGTGTAGCACAACACTTCCCATCATCGTCGCTCAATCATCTCTTCAATTAATGTCGAAGGATTGTTCAATCCTTTATTCATGAATCCTCTTTCTTTGATTATTCTCCTCTTTATCAGCACTTTGTTGAAGATTCGTTACGCCTCAGAACTAATGAACTTTCTCCGGTTGAACACTTGAAATCTAAGGTTTTTAGTGGAATTGAAAGCCATAGGGATAAATGTGGGTGAGTTTCAATTTGTTTTTTTGTAATATGAATTTAAGAATCAAGTTTGGAAGTTTATAGGGAGTAAATCTCGCATAAAACCACCAAAACTGACATTTCAAACAACGAAAACCGTCAACTCTCCGTCGGCGGAAGGTCTTAAGAATTAATTGTCTGGACTCTCGGGAAAAACCCGCCGTCGGTAGTGTCGAGCCTGCCGTTGGCGCCCAAGGCAAAAATTTCACACTTTGTTGTAGTCCGAATGCGTTCCAATTTTCTCTATGGACCCAATTTTTATGATGATTCGAGGATAAATACGAGTAGTAGAGTTCAATACTATCACAAACTAACAATAATTTCAAACAAAAACACTATAATTGCCATAAAAATAAAAATAAAGATAATTATGGGTTGCCTCCCATAAAGCGCTTGGTTTGACGTCGTCAACTCGACCTATTCAAATATTATTCAGGTTGACTGATGACCGACTTTTTTTTTGTAATCGACAAATACAAGAATTTGATGACGCTACTAAAAGATTTAATTTCCAGCAATGGTGTCCAAAGACTTGATCGCGACTTTATAAATGTGTCTGATTTGGTTAAGATGTATAATTATCATATTCAATAATGTTAAAGTCGAATTTTTCAACACAAGTATACGTATCGCTCAAGTAATATAGGGCTCTAATGCAGTCCTAGATATCAATCCCATAGGGAGTGGTTTAGAAATACGGACTAAGACTTTAGAAAAGAAAGACTTTAATCACAACAACGACGTTCAATTTGCTTATTTTTCACTAACAGGCAATTTAAATAAATAGATAATTTTAATAACTAATAAATAACTAATTATATAAATNTTTCAAATGCAAGTATACGTATCGCTCAAGTAATACAGGGCTCTAGTGGAGTCCCGTTTATCGATCCCATAAAGAAGCGAGGTAAGAGGTCCTTAGTCAAATCCTAGTCTATTACAATTAGTCTTTAGTTTGGAATGTCGATTAAAATGATGTTTCATCGAGCAACTACTCCTAAATGTAAGTGTTAAATGTAAAGATAGTAACTATAACTAAATGCAAATATTAATTTNAAAGCGTCCAAATACATTGAATTTCAGCCCATAACCGCCAAAAGTCGGTCCATAGTCGTCTCGGGCGTTGTCGACGGGCTCGAGGGTGTTGTCGGCGAGCTTTTCTTTCATTTTTCATTCTTCTTGGGAAAATCTCGCCGTTGGCGCCGTTTTGGCGCCGTTGGCGCCGTTTTGGCGCCATCGGCGGGCAGACTGCGCAGCTTCACCGTTTCGCTCTGTTTGGCTCCGTTTTAACTCCGTTTTGCCCCATTTCAGATGCGTTGCATTCCTAACAGATAACCCTACAAAATAAGCATGAAAAACTCTGTTTCGCCTCATTTCAGTTGCGTTGCGTTCCTAACAGATAGCCCTACAAAATAAACATGAAAACAACCTTTCTTTAAAGTATAATCTCATTCAAAAATATGCAAGAAGTGTAAAAGAGATTAAGCATCCAAAGACTTATCGAAATGTGATAGGGCAAAATTTCATTTCTTGCTCGTTTTTGCTCCAAATTGCACCGTTTTTGCATCTTTTTGCTCCAATGACCATAATTCATCATACCTGCAATAAAACATCAAAAATACCCTTCTTTAAAACGCAATATCATCAAAATCAGTATAAAATAAGTATGAAAATCTCAACATATTTTTCTTTGGTCAAAATCCCCCAAACTTAACTATTACTTGTCCTCAAGTATATTTAGTACTACATAAAAGTTATGATTTATTGTAATAAAGTTTTAATTTATAAATACTATAAGTTTGATTTAAGTAAATATCATAGTGAGTTTAGAAAAAAATCAAGTAATTGAATTAACTCTGTAGCCACAAGATTATCTAGTCATCAAGTCTATAAAGTTTTAATTCAGAAATACTATAACTTTGATTTAAGTAAATACCATAGTAAGATTTTCAGAGGGTAAAGTTTTAATGCAGAAATACTATAAGTTTGATTTAAGTAAATACTATAGTAAGATTTTCAAAAAAATTTCAAGCACTCTGTAGGTACAAGATTATCTAGTCATCAAGTTTAAGAGTTCTAGTTTTCTATTCATTTCCAGAATGACTATACGTTGTAATATCAAGTCACTTAGAACATTCAAATGATAGGAACTTCATGAGAACACTACTAGTAAGAGATGCTAATCCATAAATATAAGTTCAGGAATGTATTTAGGTTTTGCCTTTAGGTAGGTCCAATGAAGCCAATTTTTGATTAGGCATCTCCTCACTTATATATATATATATATACTTCTTTTCTTTTCTCTTTTTCATTTGGATTGCTTTCAATCCTATATATTTTTCTTTTCTTTTCAGGGATTGTTGCCTTTCTTTTTCCTTTTTCAAGTGAGGATTACTATATCTGGATAGCCTTTAATGATTTTAAACATCACCTTTTTCAAGTGAGGATTACTATATCTGGATAGCCTTTAATGATTTTGAACATCACCTTTCTTCCCTAAATTTGAAACTCAAAGCATTCCTTTACCTTATAAATAATTCATAGCTTTTACATCATTGAACCCCAATCTTTTCTTCTAAAATGAATTTCCAAGATTCTTAATACTTTTATAGTTTTCTTTACTTTAAATAGTTAACTATAGTCTTATTCTCTTATACTAAATATCTTAAGTAATAGTTTCCTTTACTTTAAATAGTTAACTATAGTCTTATTCTCTTATACTAAATATCTTAATTTACAAAATTAATTTTTCTTAAGTTTCCTTTACTTTAAATAGTTAACTATAGTCTTATTCTCTTATACTAAATATCTTAATCTGCAAAATTAATTTTCATTACATAAATATTCCTTTAAATCTACCATAATATTTTAATATCTACAAAATATAGTTCTCTGAATTAAATTCACTACATAAAATCATATTAATAATTTTTGAAAATATTTAAATTGAGAACATGTAATAGTTAATCTTTTTCTTCCCTCCAAACTAAAATTTTTAAATAATTTGCAATTGATTCTATAAAATGTAATAAGAAGAAAAAGTAATTGAATTTACTAGCTACTGCAACATTCTATCAAATTTATATGCATGCCTAATCAGGATAGAATGACAACAGGAGTAAGTAAATTAAACTTAAAACATGCTTGCAATAATATTAAACTAAAAGGAAGTATATTCAATTTAAATTTTTATTTTTCTTCCTATCCCCAACTTGATTTTTAGCATGTATAACAATTTAGTGCAGGAAAATATAAGTAGGAAGAAAAATAGTTTAGAAATTCTATCTACCAAAAATTTCTATCAAAAACATCTACAATTATTTATTAGGATAGAAAACATGTAGTAGAAAGTAAATCTAAACTAAACATGCTAGAATGAAATTAACTAAAAAAACTTCTAATTAGCGTAGCATGAATCAACATTGGAATATAAAAATGGTCTTCAAGTCTTATAAATTGTAACACAAACACAAACAAACAAACACACAACACAAGATAAATGAGGTCAATTCTTCCTTCATCTCATCGCATCTCACTAACTTACTTCCAATTTCTAACAAAATCACTACACAAATATATTGGGTGCTTATAAATTATTTTAAAGATTCTAATCCCAAAGATAAGATTATCCCCGATATATTGATTCTCGAGCACCAACACCAGACATCACCATATCCCAATAATTAAGCACCTCTAGCAGTTATAAGGATAGTGTAAAATCATCCATAAGTTACTCATCAAATAGGTTCTCGAATCCTATCAAATGAAAACAAAGTTTGAGAGAAGAAGTAACAAATATGAGATGGAACTATCACTGTTAAAATTCATAATGTCTCTTAAACAACTCAAGTTCGGGTGAGACCCGAGTTGTAGTGGACTCTTCAGTCCAACTACAACAAGAGAACATACAAGTCTAACTATAATAAAAATTTAAGGAATCATCACCCTCATGACATATGAAAAGTAAATCAAACCACTTACAATCCAAACATCTACCAAACATCAAGCAAACTAATCAATCTACATTAAAGAAACCACAATACAACACTAACAATCATGACTCTTAAGCATACTAAATCAAACCACTTAGATAATTATAGGTTGTCTCCCATAAAGCGCTTGATTTAATGTTTCTAGCCCGACAAATGATTCCACCTGGATCAAAATTCCAATTAAGTAATCCTTGATCAATAGGCCAATTTTTTCCAGATCCAGGGATTCCTACAAAGTCCTCGAATTAAAATTTTTCTTTCAGCTCTTCCTTTTCATATTGATTCATATACTTGTTCCTCATATTTCTTTCTAGATCCAATATTCTTCTAGTAATTTTCTCAATTTGCATATTAATATCATCCTTAAAATTTAAAAGAAATGGATCTTTATATGATGCTTCATGATCTCCCAAATTTTGGATCAGATTCTATCTAGATAATTCAGATTCTAGATCAATATCTTCTATGTTACTCTTCTATTTCAAATAATCTTCCAATTCTTCAGGAATTTCTTCCATTGATCTTTCAATTTCCTTGTTCTTATCTCTTAACTCAAAGCTCTTTTGAAACAAATCATCAAATTATCTTCTAAATATCAGTTCAATAATTTTAAATTGCTCATAATTCATTTCCTTAGGATTTAATTCTCAGAGTCACTAGGTAAAATTCTGGGGGGTAACTGTTAATTGCATTAATAATCTGCCCCAACATCAGAATCTCATTCATTTTTTTTGTATACCACAAAATATGTCATTCAATAACTTTGAATAACTCTTTCATAGGAGATCTTTTACTGATTTCATCATTCAATTTCAGGTTCATCTTGTGATTGAGTCGAATATGAAGATATAGAGACTGGTGGTGTATATGAATTACATACTCATCTTGTGATTGAGTCAAATATGAAGATATAGAGACTGGTGGTGTATATGAATTCACCAAATAGGTAGGCTTTAAAACTGTATGAGGTGAATTCATTTTAAGGTCATGAATTTCTTTACAGATGGAATTAAAAGTTTACTATTTTTGGAAAAGTCTATCTTTTCAACACCTCTCCTGAACATACATACAGTCTTCTTTAAACAACATTTTAGACTCATCATGAAAGCCCATTTCGATATCATCAGTAACTTATTTTCAAAACTCTTTTGGAAATGGTTTTTACTTAGATAATCAATTTCATCCATCCAAAAACAATTACCATCATTTCTCTCAGCTGGATATTTCATAGCCTTTAAGAACATCAAAAATGGTTTCATGGTCATTAATATTCATAGTTAACTTTCCTTTTTGCACATCTATCATAGCTTGTCCTGTAATAAGAAAAGGTCTTCCCAAAATAATGGGAATATCTTTATCTTCCTCCATATCTAATACAATAAAGTCCATAGGAAAGATAAATTTATCCACTTTAACAAGCACGTCTTCTATAACTCCTTTTGGATAAATAATAGATCGATCAGCTAACAGAAGAGTTATAGTAGTGGGAGAAATATCGACTAAACCTAACATTTTAAATATAGATAGAGACATCACACTAATGCTCGATCCTAAATCACATAAGGCTTTTCCACATAATCATTTTTCAATTACACAAGGAATTGTAAACCTACAATGATCTTTAAGTTTTCGAGAAAAATTTTTATGAAGTATAGCGTTGCACTCCTCACTTAGTACAATTGTCTCATAATCCCCAAATTTTCTTTTTTTTTGTTTAATATCTCCTTCATAAAATTTGCATAACTTGGCATCTGTTTCAATGCTTCAGCGAAAGGAATATTTATTGTTAACTTTTTAAGTACGTCCATGAACTTTGAAAATTTTTTATCCAACTCATGTTGTCTAAGTCTTTGAGGAAATTGAGGTGGTGTTCTTTTTAAATTGATTTTAGTTGGAGATATTAATTTTTTCAGATCCTTAGAAACATGTTCTTCAGGTCTTTTAGTTTCCTTTGTTTCTCTCACAACATCTTTCTCTTTTCTAACCACATCCTCTATCTCTCTTCCACTTTTTAATTGGACAGCTTCTACTTGTTCATTAGTGCTCTCTTTAGATCTCAATATTGCTAGGAAGTGTTCCTTGGGGTCTATTGCTAAGTGAATTAGCAATTTGTCCTTGTTGATTCTCTATGTTTTTAATCGCAACATTTTGACTTTGTAACTAGTTTCCAATTTGTAATACCACTTCTTCCATAGACATCTTCTTATTCTCAAATTGTTGATCATTGTTAGATTTCGGTGGATATGAAGGTCTATAGTTTGTGTTCCCCTGATTATTCCAACTTCCATTAGGATTTGCATGATTATTTTCCCATTTTTGGTTTCCACCGTCAGTAGTATGATTCCAGTTAAAATTAGGATGGTTCTCCCAACATGGGTTGTAAAAGTTCGAGTATGGGTTGTTTATAGTATTTAAAGTCTCATATGATAAGTTAGAATCAATCATATGCCATAATGAACTTTCCTCACTTACTAGAGTAAGTTAAGTTTGGTTCATTCCAAATTGGTCCAACTTCTTTGATATTGTAGCAACTTGAGATGCAAGAATTGAAATCTCATTTGTATCATAAACACTGGATACCTTTTTAGGATTTACCCTTGTAGAGGGCCATTGAAATTCATTTGTAGCCATTTCTTCAATTAATGCATATGCTTCGTCAAATGATATTAACATTAATGATCCATCAGAGACAACATCAATTATAAACCTAAGGGATTCTACTAACCCATTATAAAAAGTTTGAATGATTAACCAATCAGGCAGAGCATGATGTTGACACTTTCTTAGAAGTTAAATCTTTCAAGTGGTCCTTGAAGGTGGAAAATATTTAGTTAAGAGTTTCTGAGTTAACTCCTCCCAATTTTTAATAGAGCCAGGTGCTAATGAGTATAACCACATTTTACCCTTATCCCTCAGTGAGAAAAGAAAAAGCCTTAGTCTGACNCCCAGCATATTCGCAAGATTGGCGACTCCGCTGGGGATGAGTCTCTCTCTCCATACTTGGAGTTTCGCTTCTTTGGTTATATCCTCTCTCCGTATTAGGAGTTTCGCTCATATTATCGTGACCTGGTTCTCTTCTTTGGAGTAATATTTGAGCCTTTTTGTGAGAATTTGATTTTCAGTCCATGTGTCAGTTGCTAGGGGTAGCAACTCGATGCATTCTGTCCCTTCTCTCACCCTCGTCAGTTTGGTTGGTGCATTATCGCAAACATCGATGTCGTTGTACCTTATGATTGGTTTCATGACCTTTCCTTGTTTCTGATTGTTGTCCCTTTTTGCCTCGCTACGAGGAAGAGCAGGAAGATGGATACGATCGCTAACGCCTGGGGAACCCTTTCCCTTCTCCCAAAACATTTTCTGTGCTTCTGAAGGTGTCATACCTTTCAGTTCCTTCGAGCACTTTTGTGGGATTACCTTACATGATCCTACGCCCTCTGAGGTGTTTACTCTGTGCCCTCCCCCTTAAATGAGGAGACATGCATATTGAGTCATTTCTACGCCCTCTTAGGTGTTTGCTCTGTGCCCTCCTCCTTAAAAGTGGAGATGTGCATGTTGAGTTGTTCCTACATTCTCCGTGGTGTTTTGCTCTGTGCCCTCCCTTAAACGGGGAGTCGTGTATATCAAACTATTTTTGCTGCAGTGGCTCGCATCGCGCCCGCTTCTCTTACAAAAAGTAGGTCGATGCTTGATAGCGACACGCCGTAGCACCTGACGATCTTCTCCAGACCCGTTCCTCTGTTTTCTCATAGATCTCCCTTCTAAGGTAGGTGAGCCTTTTGCTAGTAGTAGGTCTACCACTACTGTCATCGGTGTGACTTTTGTCCCGACCCTCTTTCTGTTTTGGTTCCCCTGAGGATCCACCTGTTCCCTGATTAGGTAGGAAGGTTAGGAGGACCAGGAATAGATTGCTGTGAATTCAACAACTTGTCCTGCATCAGGTCTATATACATGTTCTGATTCTAGTTCAGTGGGCATCTTTGGCCTCTGAATTGAGTTGTTTGATACTTTCCCAGTTGTGCGGACCACGTACCCGTCGGATACTTACTAAGTTTCCTCCTTTGAAAAGAAGGAGTTGTGCATGTGACACTTCTTACGTTGTAGTAGCTCGTATCGACGCTACCTTTTCCCTCGAGGAAGAGGATAGTACCAGATGGCGATGCGCTGCAACACTCTTTTAAGTTTTTCTAGCCTCTTTTGTAGTTCTTCCGTGTTTTGGGGATTTTCATCCAGTAGATTTTTCACTGTCTAGGAGTGCTAGAGTTACCTTCTTACGGTACTATCATTTGGTGGTGTGGTATGTCCCCGCCAGGACTCTCTTTGGTTCCGACCCGAGATGATGCTAAATCCCATCGGCTGAGAATTAGCTTTTTGTCCTGTGACGATGTGGATCGGGTCCCCGCCATGACACGTTTATGTTCTAGCATGGGATAACACTGAGATCCCATCAGTTGAGAACCATTTCTCTCCTCTATTTGCTGTGTGGGCTATACTCCAGCTAAGATTTCTAGGAGATTTTTACTCCTCAGGATGCGGGTTATTGTCACCCTGCAGTCCTTGTTGTTACTACTGCCACAAGTTCTTTGACTAAGAAGATCGTAGGAGCAACTTTATCTTTAAGAGAAAATGTTTTAGTTGGTTTGACTACCATCCCAGCCCCCGTTGTTCTAAGTTTCTCTAAGGTCTTGTCTGTCTCTACATTGGGCAAGGGCGTCCAGAGGAATAGGAACAGATCACTGCAACTATGGCAGCTGACACAACAACATGTCTCTATACTTGTTGGGATTCCAATTTGCCTTTTATAAGGACTGGGTCCTCTTCCTTGAAAGAAGTTCTTTATTCAGATCCTTCAAATGTCTGAATAAATTTCCTTATTCTTCTTATCTTATAGGCTCTCGTAGTAGGAGACCGGGGTCCACCTGTCAGTCCATTATGAAGCCAAAATATTTGCTTTCTGTTGTACATGCTACAAGACCCTCCGAGGTGTTGCATGGGAAACTTGGTGTGGCACCTAGTGCTACTGTACCAAATGTTGTGCCACATGTATCGTTGATGATCCTGTTGGAGTGGCTTTTTCCCACACTTGATACCCACTCTTTCCACAAGTTATAAGGAAAATATTGTTGCTTCCTTTTTATCATGCTAGATGAATTTGTCCTACATTGATAAAGGGAGGTATGGGGCGCACCCCCATCGATTCTCACCTTAGTTGAGGATAGAAGTTGATTTCCCTACTTTGGCGAATCCCTAGTGGGTTAGGCAAATTCCTGCCACTACGTCTCTTGATATCCCGACGTTGCATGTAGAATGACGTTCTACATTTGACGGCGAGGGGATTTCTTGCCTTTGCTCTGAAGAGTGCTTATTCTACCTCTTTCATTTATTAAGCAAAGCTATATTGGATGTTCTATACTTCAATTGGGGCACACCCCCAAAACCTCTTTGTTGATGACATGTTGTATCGATTAGACCACCTTGCTAGTCTTGATCAATCCATGTTTAGATGGGATACACATCTCCCAGGCTGTTTGAGAGTGCCTCACTCTATTTGAGCTATGTTTGCCTTTTTCCTAAGATCTTGATGTGTGCATTTTATTGCTTAGACCATTCTACACGTCTAGGCATTTGATTTAGTCAGTTACTCTGAATCTGATTAGGATTTGGTGCCTCACTTATCTAGAACCTTATTGACTTTATAGTCTAGTTTTGGTGAAAGAGCATCTTTTCGAGGTTGATCCACCTCTCCCATATTCAACTCCATGGATATGTTTTGTTTGACTTGGTTGATTCTTATCACCTTGTCAGTAGTCATGTTGATCTGATTAGACACTTTGCCTCTATAGATCAGTCCATGACTCATTGTGATACTTCGATATCCAACACTACCGGTTAGACCTCTCTACTTATCTAACCGAGATACCTCTGTATTTTTGTATGCTCCGACTCCAATTTTTGGAGGTCGTTGAGATGGTTCCAAAAGGAATCTCACCCCTTAGTTGATCTTGTCTTGGGTTTGCCTTTGATGATTCTTAAGGTTGAATCTAGGATAAATCCTAAGGCTAAGCTTGAACCAGACCATGTATGCACCTTCTTAGGATTTGCAAATACTCATGGTTTGTGGGGATTTGAACTAAGTCATGATGGCCGAATACCTTCCTTTAATGAACTTTCATCTAAGTCCTGAGAACACCTTAGAATGACTTGATGGGTGTAATTGAGATATGAGTAGTTTCAGAGACTATTTAGATCTCTTACTTTTTCATTCAGCTTGACCGATGGTAGCTTGAAAAGTAATGAATCATAAAATCCTAAGAATCTTTATTCGGGAAATTTTTGAGTCAGAAGAAAATGCTTAATAACAAAAGAAGCCCACCAAAAATAGTCATTCTCAAGAAAAAAAAAAAAAAAGTGAAAGGCTTCAAAAAAGAAAAAGAAAAAAAAATCACTCAACACTCCTGAGAAGAAGCTTAAAGTGAGTGGAAAAATCAAAAACTTTATATAAAGAACTTTCTGATCTCAAAATTCTCCTGATAAGATCCTTAGGATATTATGTTCAGAGAATTGTTTAAGTGACATTGGGATGACCGATAAATCATTAATGGATTTAAAGACGTCTCCAAAATGAAAATCTTTCCTTGACACCTAGATACGAATAACGAGGCCTACTTAGGCTAAGGGTGAAAAGAATTAAAGGACAGGGGCTAGGGAAAAGTACTTAAGGAAAATCCCACCTGGACCTGAATTTTGCAAAATCTCATATTTTGCATGGTATCTCTGGTCATTCTAGGAAGCCTACATGAGAGCTCTCCATACCAGATCAATTTGGCATGTCATGCCAAATCATTCACAGTAGCGGCTCAGCCCGAGATATAAAAAAAAAGAGGGATTCTGATAAGCTCTATAAAAAAAATCTGAATGCCAATAAAAATATATATATGAATGAAATGTAAGGCTCCTAGAAGCTTTGTGGTCTCTTCACCCACTTCTGTTACGCTTCATGCGTTGACCCTCTGGGTTCGGTGGCCCTTCCTTCGGAAGAATGATTAGCCTTCGTACGTGGACTTTTCACGCGCGTGTTTTCACACTTTATGCGTTGACCATATGGGTCCGACAGTCCTTCTTTGGAATTTGATTTACATTTTTATATGTGGATTCTTCACCCATGTGTTTTAACGCTTTATGCGTCGACCCTCTGGGTCCGGCGGCCCTTCCTTTGGAAGAAAGGCTTGTCGTCTTATGGACTCTTCACCCACTACCTTTACCCTCTATGTGTTGACCCCCCAGGGTCCAGTAGCCCTTCCTTTGAAAATTGAGCTACCCTTCTTGCTGATTGTTGCAAATGGATTTCATCCAACGCCCCTATCAATGGGCAATACTTGAAGAGATATTTGACTTATCCTCTTTTTTCATGTACTCATTGTACTTTATGAGGAAATTTGATTTTCAAAGCACATGCACTTTGTAATCCAGTTCTCAAATTAAAAAAAAATATATTTGCATTTTCACAATCTCTTCATTATGTGAACTAATTATGATGATTACCTTGCATCTGTCAAAGATCACTTAAAGTTCACAATAGTTTCATGTAGGAGAAATCTTATTTTTCTCTTAATTAGATTTGTCAGCTCGCATTTCGGGCAAAGTGGAAGTCCTACAGGTGTCTTATACTTGGAGCAGCCATCAATCTCTATAAGAGAAGCCTTGCTTTTCTCTTACTTTGTCTTTTGTCGGTCCATTCTACGCAGGGTCCGAAGACTACTACTCCCGCTCGTTGCGAGTATGGTTTATATACACGTCCCGTTCATCCTTATGAATGTGGAGTACGTGCTTGTTCCCCTTACTTTGAATGAATGTGGTTGAGATCCTTCTATGGAAGTGGTTTAGCTTTAAAGCTAGACATTTTTGTGGGTAGACCATCGTCATAGTCTAACCCCCTTCTCTACATCCCCACAATGTGAGCAATTCATATAGCTTTGTCGAGAAGAGGCATGTCGTACTGGCTACAACACTCAGCTTATATAGCCGATCCGTGCCTAAGCGGAGTACTTTCAAACCCGTTTGAAAAACCTCCAGTTGGGTCACACTGTCAGGTGTGTTAACAAAGCCACTTCTACAGGTTGGGCTGCTTTTGTTTCCCTCATATAAGAGTTACTCCGCTAATCTTTGAGGAATCCCCATTGGGGGGATGCTATTTTGAGATGAGCTATTGTATTCATCCAATCACTGGGTTTGATTACTTCGTGATACCCTTCTGACAGGAATTACCCTATCACTTTTTGAGGAGTTCCCAGTGAGAGTCTCTCTTAGTAGACTCCTGGCCAGGATATCCCATGTGGGTTGGACCACTCAGTCCACCTAATTTGAGTGATTTCCTGCTTTGCCAGCAGGCATGTTGTATCAGTCAGAGCGCTCTCTCATAGCTGATCCATGCTTAATCGAGATCCTCAATGCCCGATCGGATTGTCATGTTTTCCTCAACAAGGACTACTTTGCTTGTTCTAGAGTAAATCACTAGCAGGGTCTACGCTTAGTCGTGGCTTATTAAAAGCACCCCGAGGTTGGACATTTATGCATCCAACCCTCCTCAATACCTCTACAGTATTTTGACCGATTTGGCCAACTTTGCTCGCCACCTCAAAGCGTGTGTCGTACTAATTCGAGCACTATGTAGCATCAATTAGTCCATGCATAGGACGGATATCTTTATGCCCGCAGAAAAAGAGTCCCTAGCAAGGGTCATATGGAATTCATAGAGAGGGATCACCTGAAACCCCCACTGAGGGTCACTTTGCTGAGATCATGCCTAAGTTTCACGAGGTTGGATCGCTCTATGCATCCAACACCTTTTTAATGCCTCTTCTAATTGGTTTGAGTTTATTCACCATGTCAGAATGAAACATTTAAGTCCTCACGAAGCATTGGCAGAACCTTTAAGGTATATTCAACGTGAGTCTTCCGTGGGTACATTTTGAGATCGCCTCTTCAGCGATTTCTTCGACATGGTTCATCTTACTCAACATGTCTAGTCGCATGTTGTACTAATCAGAGCTCCATGCTAGCTCGATTAGTCCATGCTTAAGTCGGGTATTCTTACACCCGTAGAACTCCTCAACGAGAGTTATATCGCTAGTGCTCACAAGGCACCTGGTGGCTAGACCTTTCTAGGTCATGTGACCCCACTATTTTTCTCGACTACCATGGTTGGTTTTGTCCACCATGTTGAGTGCCATGTCGTATCGATGTAATGACCGATCCATGGATCCTCAGTGAAAGTTGTTTCGCTCGTGCTCGTAGAGGCACTCTTATGGTTAGACCATCCTGGTCATATGATCAGGTCTTTCTCTCGTTCGTTTTGGTTGGTTTTGTCCACCATTGAGCAACACGTTGTATCGGCTTTACTACCGATCCATGTTTCATGGAAACACTCATATGGTCGACTACACTTCGAGCATGTCACCTTAGGCTTTTCAGCCATATACTTGCTTGCTTGATGCAGGGTCATGATACATATCTCCTGTACCATTTTACATGCATAGGCAGGATGCCTACCTCTTGTTCTATTTGATATTCGACTTGGTAGATTCTACTCACCGTGTCAGGTTGCATGTCGTACTAATCCTGGCTATATGTTACTCTGATTAGTCCATGCTAAAGCCAGGTATTCTCCGACCCGCAGAACTCTCCTGCAAGAGTTACCCCACTCAGGTCCGTAAGGTTTTATGAGGTTGGATTGCTTTGTTCATCCGACCCCCTTCAGCACCGTGTTCAACTTGGTTGATTTTCATCACCTCGTCAAGGGACATGCCGTATTGGTTTAGACTATTTCAGCTGGTCAATTGATCCATGTCCGATCGTGATATTTTGATATCCGACGATATTGTGACGTCGCGTATGGTGTGGACCGCTTCGCTCGGCCTTATTGACCCGTCTCGGATTTCTAGACTACTTTGCTCAGCTAGCATTCTACACCTCTCAAACCTTACGACGTTCTAGTTGGTTCTTTTATGAGGGTGTTTCGTCTCATGACGATTCTATTGGCTCTATAGCCATATACTTCAATGTGCCTCGGGCCCTACGACCTTGGAGTCTGCTCTATTATGAGGACATCCTGTCTTGTGACATTTTTGGCTTTTTAGCCACCTGCTCCGATGTTTCTCAGACCACACGAAATTATAGTTGGTCCGTTTATGAGAACTTCTTGTCATTCGATGATTTAGCCTTGTTGCTCGGCTTCCTAGGCAACCTTTGCTACCTCTCAGGTGATGATGCAAAACTCTTAGTATTCATCACAAATGTAGTGTGGGTGTTGAGGCACGTACCTTGATCAGTTCGCAGAGGGATCAGAGTCTCATGACTCTCCTTCCTAACTAATCAATGCGGACTAGTACTCAGAGGAGAGCCGAAGTTTATGGGCATTCTCCTTTCAATCTAGTCAACATGTTACCTCTTAGTGAGCGATGTGAGGCCCCATGACATTCCTCATTAAAGTGACAGAAGGCTTCCTAGCCAACCTTCCTTCCTCTCATGAGCGACGTAAAATACATACAAGAGTGCTCATTGATGGAGCGCGGGTGTTGAGGTACGCGGACTAGTCCTCAGATGTGAACTTTACGGGGTTCCTTCTTGATCTAGTCAACCTGTTACCGCTTATTGAGAGATCTAAGTCCCCATGGCATTCCTCATTAAAGTGACGGGTAGCTTCATAGCCAACCTGCCTTCTATACATGAGCGACGTGCAGCCCGACAATCCTCATTGACGAAGCGCATGCATTCGAGGGTCTAATCCCTTAGTGTTTTGTTGTCATGCCCCTGTGGCCCTTGAACCACCGAGTTAAGTCGTGTCTCTATGACCCATGAACTCACCCCTAGGTCATGCCTCTACGACCTCAAAACCTATTTTTCTTTGTGGTTACGCCTTTACGGCCCCTAAACCACAATGTTGAGTCATGCCTCTATGGCCCCTGAACTCATTTGTAGGTTACGTCTCTACAACCCCTGAACCTACCGGGCGTGGTCATGCCTCTACAGCCTCTAAACCACTTTTCTGGGTCACGCCTCTACGGCCTCTGAACCTGTTGTCGGGATGGATATAAGTCCCATGTGCATTCCCCCCATCCTCCTAGAAGTGGATTTGGCTCTCGTGGCTTTTCCTTCCTAGGGTACTTGGCTCTTTTTTATCTCTTAGACAACGTAGTGTCATTACTAACCTGGGCTTGATAAAAAATTGAGCATCTTCAAAAAATTGCACTTTTCCTTGATTGCGAGCACACTTGTTGGGGGTCCTTTGTTGGCATCAATTTTTTATGTCACGAGTGTAGGGTATCCACCCGCATGACTCTGGATAGTTTACGGTCTGTCCGTGATGTCCGATAGTTCAGACACCTACCTGAGACCTTTTCGATGCGTGTTGAGGGGCACGTAGTCGGGGTCGTTCTGCTAGGCTATGACTTTCGTTTTGGTGAAGGCCGGTCAGCATTTGGCACGTCAGACGATTTCGATCAGGGAGAAAAATATTATGTGGCGCGTCGCGCGTGGTCTTAACTCAAATTAGCCCGATCGCTTGACGAAGTGGTCTCTATGCCCCCGGATGATGAAACAGAACCCACTAATGTGTCCGGAGCGTCGATTTCACTTACGGAGGATGTCCGCTTCGCTACGGCTTTGTGGGCGGGGTAAAAATGTGCAAATTATTGTTTTGGGCACGATAGTCGAAAAAGTGGTCCGGATGACCCTGAATGACGAAATGGACTGCGCCAACGCGTCCGAAACGTTGATTTTAGCCAGGAAGGATATCCACTTTGCTGCGAGGACATATACGAGTTAAGAATACGTGAATGATAATTATAATAATATTATTATTATAATATAATATAATATAATATATTATTATATATATAAAACCCTTGCTTTTGCCCTCTCTCTCTCCCCCTATCGCACCCGAATAGCGCCGCCACCCTTGCTCTTCACAAAAATCCTAGCGCAGCTCCCCTTCCTCGGTCGACGACGACGCCGGAGAACTCACCGGAGCTGCTGGTGGCGTCCCCCTCACCGGCGAATGCACACCCCTCTCTCATCACTAGCTCTCGCAAACGGAAGCCCACACGCCTAGCTTCTCACCTCCGCCGGAGCTCTCCTCGCCGGTGAAGCCTTACGCCGTAAGCCCGCACTCCGGTGGCCCTTCCAGCCGCCGGTCAAGATGTGCTCTCAGCCTCCTGCCCCTTGGTCAGCCGCAAGTGTGCCGACCCTTCCTTGCCGGAGATGCTCCGACGGCCTTCCTTGACGCCGACATCCAGATCTCGACAGTCCTAGCTGTCCACTGTGCAGATCCCTAGTAAGATTATGGAACCCTCACACTCCCTTTAAGTTTTTTGCGGGGGAAGCTTTCTCTCCGTTGTTCTCCTCTCCTGACGGTGAAGTTTACACCGGCAAAGTCACTGTTGTGAGCATCCTATACTTCGTCGAAGCTGCTTGTTTTTGTTGGGGGTAGTGACGACGTCGCGACACATGAAGGCCGTCAGACCTCTCCTCTTGAAGGTACGTGTCAGTCGCATTTTCATATGTCGAAATTATTTTTTGGTACTTCGCATACCTCTTGCTCTCACTCGCCTCAATTTTTCATCTTTTATTGTTTGATGCACGTTTTACGAGGTGCATTGGAGCATGGATCGGACGCCAGTGAGCTCGGAGCAAGCAAAGAAACGCGTCTGCAACAGTCATGGTGGTGAGACTTTCTACCTCCTAACCAGCCTTAGGAATAGTGGAGTCTAGGCGTGTGGGTTCGATCGCCCATACGGGGTGCGTGCGCCGGCGTGGGTCGGCGCGATGACGTGCCTGCGTGATGGATCATTGGTTTTCCTAGACCCAACCTTTAGGTTAGGACTTCCTGTGCGTGGCCAAATACCCCCCGTAGAGCCGAGTGTCTCCCCTCTTGTTGTGAGCCTTAGCACAAGTTCCGATGGGTCGGTGTCCCTCACTCCCCTTGCTTTGGATTCCTCAGTTTTACTTGGAGAAGTTGGGAGGTCGGACTTGGCAAAGCGAGATAAGCTTTGTAGCTTGCTTGCTTTACAAAATTTGGAGGATTTCACAAAATGGGAAAAGCTTTGTAGCTAGTCCATTGCGCGATGCCGTGGAGAGTTTCTCTTTCGGAGATCCGGGGAGAAACTCCCCACATTTCCTCACCAAAGCAAGAGGCGTCGGTGCCGCACATCCAAGGGTCTAAACCTTAGGTTTCCCAGGTGAGGTCGTTAGCATGAGCTTGGTTTGCTACCTGCATGTTGGTTTCTTGCATACTGCATTTTTGTTTGCACACTTTGCTTCGACCGGTCGCCCCGGCCCGGTGAGCATTTTACTTAACTCCAACCAGTCGCCCCGACCCAGCGAGCATCTTACTTCGCTCTGACCGGCCACTCCGGCCCGGTGAGCCTCTCACTTTGCTCTGACGAGCCGCCTCAGTCCGGCGAGCATTTCACTTTGCTCCGATAGGCCGCTCCGGCTCGATGAGCGTATCACTTTGGTTCGACCGACCACCACAACCCTTTCGACCGATCACCTGCATTTTTCTCTGCTTTTGTACTATATCACATGCTTGTCTATTTGCATGTCGCACCATATGTGTTTTCATTTGCATTTACATTTGCACTTGGGTGATTCTCCCTGGTGAGAATCGACATTGTCTCTGGGTCACTGCCGCCTCGGTACACATCTTTTGGGCCCCTGTCGTCACGACGCGCCCATCACTTTTGGTCACTGCTGCTACGATACACCTTTCTTCAGGCCACTGCCTCCACAGCACGACCATCCCTTTTGGTCACTGCCGCTACGGTACACCTCTCTTTGGGCTACTACCTCCACGACACGCCCATCCCTTTTGGTCACTACCGCTACGGTACACCTTTCTTGTCGCTGCTTACACGACACGCCCATACTTTTTGGTCACTGCCGCTACGGTACACCTCTCTTCAGGCTACTTCCTCCACGGCACGCCCATGCCTTTTGGTCACTGCTTCCAAGGCACACCTTCGGGCCACTACCGCTACGGTACGCCCATCCCTTTTTGTCACTACCGCTACGACACTCCCATTTGTTCGAGCCGCTGCCTCCACTGCATGCCCGCCTTTTTCAGAATCATTGCCTCATGGTACACTCATCACTTCTGCCACATGATTGATTGCATTTGCATTTGCATATTTGCATGGATAGCGAGCCAGACTCGTTAGGAGAGTGACCCCGTGTTGGTCGCAATGCCTTAACGGGCATTGTTTGCTGGGTTGATCCCGATGAGCAATGCGAGTTAAGTCATTGGGATTGACATGAGTATGGCTGTGCTAAGGATCTAATAGATCTAACTCATGTCACAACTCTTCGTGACACTCTTTAGATCATTCGGATCTTTACGATAGGGCCGATATGATGGCCCTGTCAAAGTCATACTATACCCAGACCTACCCCACACTTAGATACTAGGTTGACGCACTTTTCTTTAGATGGTGTGCTAGGCTAGGATTTAGGGTGCTAGGCAGTCTTTTTGATGCCTGACTATTGTTCTCTGCTGGACTGGTTGCCCTAGTCAGGTATCTTTCTTCTGGATTATGCTTGTGATGTGACTGCATGCTGCATATGTGTGGTAGTATGTTAGGGCGTTCTTCTGCAGGGAGCTGTGCCTATTTATTTGCACACACACAGGTACTGTTATAGGGGGAGCAAATAATGATTTCTGACCCTTTTGCTTGCAGGTGCTATTAGCTCCCCCACTTTTAAGGCATGGCTCATAATATGTTATTTGCATGTGAGTTTTGCCGCTGACACTTATTTTCATGCAGGATTGAGTCTTTTATTTTTCTATGTACTTTTAGAGTTTAGGAGAGTCTTATAGCAGAAATAAGATACGGGCACGGGTTCCAAGGCATTTGGTGCGGGAACCACATGGAGGGGACCGGAAGCAGATGCTCGTGCCCCGTATCTTAATTCTGCATTTTGTATTGATGAATAGAATTAGGACCGGGCATGTATATACGGAGTTCGACCGCCTTTTTCTTTTCTGGGATATGTTGCTGACCCAGCGGCACCAGCCTGTTAATTATTTTGATTTGACTTCCTTTTTTTCTTTTTGCATCATATTGCATGTTTGCACTTGCATGTGTTTTCTTTGTTTCTTTCTGTGATCTGGGATTTCACGATATAATCTAGGCTCATTAAGGACCCTAAGATTATAATTTTCTACAAAATCCTAAATACAATATTCAAGGTAATTAAAATTTAGGTTTAAAATATTCAGGATTCAAAAATTTTCACATTTACTTTCCTACTTATATTAATAATGCCTCCACAATACTTAAGGACCGCTCTAGATAACTTCATTCATATTTGCATATCCCGAGGAGGAGTCCCCGTGCTTCTCCAACCTGACTGGCCCAACATACCTCTTTATAGATGGTTGTTTAGTGCGCCTAGAGTGTTAGAAGGCTCCCTGACCCGGACGGGGTGTAAGTCCTTTTGTTTGGAGCATTTCCAGCTTTGTAGCTGAACCTCCACTTTCTTTTTCTTCCTGAGGCATCCTTGCCACTTTGGCAGGTATAAGTCCCACCTCTTGAGCTCCAGCTTTTAGTCATAGGATAGGGTTTCTTTCCTTTGAACTTAGGGCTACCGTGGTTCCCGTTGACGACACAATTCACGGATTGTTGACCGGGGATCTCAGGACGTGTTGGGTTGACTACCTTCATGACCAGGTAGGCTTAGGGTCCTATAGCTGTGGATGACGGGTCTGTGGTACCACGACCTAGTTACCTCTACCTTTCTTTTTGTTGAGCCCCTTTGAGCCCTGTCGCTCCTTGACTTCGTTGATTTCATTTTGACGGCCCGATGCCGATGAGCTGCCGCCCATTTGGGATACGATGATTTGTCCTTTGCCCTTATGGTCCGAACGTGATTTGACGTGTTGGGATATCCCCGTCAAGATGATTTAGGTTATTTCGTGGGCCTCGTGTGCCGATAAGACCCACTCTCTGCCTGACGGTTTAGCTCGAGCTTTGAAGCATCAGGACCGTTCCCACACGGAATAACCTTCCTTTGAGTACCTATTGCCCCAAATTCACGATAATCCAAGAAAAACTCCTTTTATCGAGACTATTCTTGGGTACCCCCAAGATGTAATTAACCAAGTGGGATAAGTCCCCTTGGGAGTGCTCTTGACTGCAGAACAGGCAGCTACACCTGAATCTCTGGTTATGGGTTGTCTACGTAGGTATTCTTTTGCGGATATTGGTTTAAGGTGCTTTCGCCCGATCTTGTTTGGGCGGACACTCTTAACCTATCCTTGCGAGGTTTATCACACGAAGGATCTCCACGTTTTGTGTTTTCTCTTGTTTGTCGTTTTGTCGTATGTCCCTTCTTATTCGGTTCCTCTCCTTTTCGAATCATTGATCTAATTCGGGAGGGAGATTTATTTGAATAGGGGAAGTATACGATGATTGACAAGCTGGCGACTCCTAAAATAAAAGAGAAAAATAAAAGAAAACAGAAATGATATCACATCTTTATGTCAGTTTAAAGGAAAATCAATATATGAAGCTTGGAAACGATTTAAAGATCTCCTTAGGAAGTGTCCACTCCATGCATTAATAGGTTGGTTAATAATTTAAATTTTTTATAATGGATTAGTGGATCTCTTAGATCTATAATTGATGTTGCTGCTGGTGGATCATTAATATTAAAACCGTTCGATGAAGCATATTCTTCAATTGAAGAGATGGATACCAATAATTTTCAATGACCCTCTGAAAGGGTAACTCCAAAAAGAGTAGCTTGTATTTATGATTCTGATGCAATATCTATTTTGGTTTCTCAAATTGCTGCAATATCAAAGAAGATAGATCAATATGGAATGATTTATTCTTAGATACCTTTTATGCTTGAGGAAAATTTATTGAGACAAATGATCGATTCTCAATCATTATGTGAAACTTTAGATGCAATAAATAATTGAACTAATAATCCCTATTCAACTTATTATAATCCCGGTTGGAAAAATCACCCTAATTTAAGTTGGAATAATAATAACTCTAATGCTTTAAATCCACAATGGGAGAACAATCCTGTGAACCCATTGGGAAATTCAAATAACCAGGGAAATACTAACTATAAACCTTATTATTCTCCAGGTTTGAATAGTAATTCACAAATTAAGGAGGAGAAATTGTCAATGGAAGAATTAATAGTGCAAATGGGAAATCAATTATGAAGTCAAGGAGCACAATTACAAAGTCAAGGGTTGCAATTAGAAACATGGAAAATCAGTTAGGATATATTGCTACTGCACTTAGCAATAGACCTCTTAGAACTTTGCCTAGTAATGTTAAAGTAAACCCAAAAGATCATAACAAAGAGCAAATTAAGGCTATTCAATTGAGAAGTGGAAGAGAATTAGAAACAAAAGTTCAAAAAGAGATTGAAGTTGAGAAAGAAGGGGTGGAAAACGAAAAGTATAGCAAAGATTTTGATTAAGAATATTCTATTAAACTAATGAAAATTACTATAGAACGACTACCACCTCTATTTTATTAAAGATTGAAACAGTATAACAAAGATAACTAATTTACAAAATTCTTAGAAATATTGTAGAAATTAACTATAAACATTCCATTTGTTGAATCTGTGGAACAAATGCAAGGTTATGTGAAGTTTATGAAGGATATACTTAATAAAAAAATGAAGTTTATAGATAATGAGACTGTTGCACATAGTGAGGAGTGTGGCGCAATAATTCAGAAAAAGCTTCCTGAAAAACTTAATGATCATGATATTTTTACTATTCCTTGTGCTATTGGCGAAAGATTTTTTGGAAAAGCTTTATGTGATTTGGGAGCCAGTATTAATTTTATGCCTCTGTCAATTTTCAAAAGGTTGGGCTTAGGAGAAATTTCACCTACTACTGTAACTCTTTAGTTAGCCGATCGTTCAATTACTTATCCTAAAAGAGTTATAGAATATGTATTGGTAAAAGATAATAAATTTATCTTTCATGTGAATTTTATTGTGTTAGATGTGGAGGAAGATTAAGATATTTCTATCATTTTAGGGAGACCATTTCTTTCCACTGGAAGAGATTTGATAGATGTACAGAAAGGAGACTTAACAACTAGAGTTAGTGATCAAAAAGTTACATTTAGTATATTAAAATCAATGTTATACCCAACAAAAGGGACAGGTGATGAATGCTTCAAAATAAAAATTTATGGTTATTTAAGCAATGAATATTTCACAGATACATTTGAAAAGAAAACCGAAGAAGAATCTTTTGAGCATGAAGATGAGGATATAATTCAAGATAAATCTATAAAATTGAGTAATGAAGAATTGTATTATGTTCAGGAACAATTTGAACTGTTAGATACTACGGATAATAATAGAAATCTTATTCCTTCAATTGTGAATTCTTCTGAACTAGAAATGAAAATACTTCCTACATTTTTTAAAATACGTCTTTTAAGGAGATTTATCTACATTACCTAATATCGTATCCTCAGAATTAACTGAAGCACAAGAACAAAGTTGTTGGAAACTTTAGGATGATATAAGAAAGCCTTTGGATGGACATTAGCTGATTTCAAAGGAATCAGTCCTTCAATTTATATGAACATAATTATATTGGAAGAACATCACAAACCAAAAGCTAATCCTCAAAGGAGATTAAACCATATGATGAAAGAAGTTGTTAAGAAAGAAATTTTAAAATGGATAGATGCTGGAATAATATTTCATATTTCAGACATTACTTGGATATGTCCAATTCACTATGTTCCTAAGAAAGGGAGTGTGACTGTTGTAATAAATGAGAATAATGGATTAATACCAACACGACAAGTTGCTGGTTGACAAATCTGCATTGATTATAGAAAATTAAATTTGACCATTAGGAAAGATCACTTTTATTTACCTTTTTTGGACTAAATATTGGATAGACTAGCTGGGCACAAATATTTTTACTTTTTGATGGATATCCCGGCTATCATCAAATTTTTATTGCTTCTGAGGATCAAGAAAAAACATTTATTAGCCCTTAGTGTACTTTTGCTTTTCAACGACTATCCTTTGGTTTATTTAATGCACCTGCAACATTTCAAAGATGTATAATGTCAATCTTTAGTGATTTAATTGAAAAGGGGATAAAATTATTTTTAAAATGAATTTTCTGTGTTTGGAACTACATTTGAATCGTGTATAAATCATTTTAAGAAAGTTCTAGAATGATGTGAGAAGATGAATTTAGTATTAAATTGAGAAAAATGTCAATTCATGGTTGCAAGAGGAATTGTATTTGGGCATAAAATTTCTGAAAATGACATGGAAGTAGTTCTGACAAAAATTCAAGTTATAGCTAAATTGCCTCATCTTACTACTGTGAGAAGGGTTAGAAGTTTTTTAGGACATGCTGGTTTTATGCCAACTTTTGAGAAAAATACAAAATTTGATTTTAATCAAGAGTGCCTTAATGCCTTTGAATTATTAAAGGAAAAATTATTCACTGCCCCTATAATAGTTTCACCTGATTGGGGAAAACCATTCGAGCTAATGAGTGATGCAAGTGATTATGCAATTGGAACTGTTTTAGGTCAGAGATGTGACAAAATTTTTAAAGTTAATTATTATGATAGTAAAACTTTAAATGATGCTCAAATTAATTATATCACTTCAGAAAAAGAGTTATTAGCAATTGTTTATGTTTTTGATAATTTTAGGTCATATCTTATTGGAGCTAAATGTGTTGTGTATGTTGCCCACTCTGCTATAAAATGTTTGATGCGAAAGAAGTATGCAAAACAAAGATTAATTAAATGGGTACTTCTAATGTAAGAATTTATTTTGCGGTAGTAGAGGGAGTGATATGTTAATCAAATAGCTGATCATTTATCTAAGCTAGAGTAGGAAGACACATTTGATCTTGAAAGAGAAATTAATGAAACTTTTTAGGATGAACAAGTTTATAATGTTAAAAAAAGAGAAATGTCATGGTATGCTGATATTTTGAACTATGTTGTTAGTGGTGTTTACCATATGGATTCAAAAAGCCACAAGAGAGGAAATTTATTTATGATGCAAAATTTTACTTTTGGGACGACCCATATTTATATGGAAATGCTCATAAAATTTTATGATCTGGATTTTATTGGTCTACTTTATTTAGAGATATTCATATATATATATATATATATATATATATATATATGTAAACATGTGATCGATGTCAGCGAGTAGGTAATATTTCAAAAAAAATGAAATGCCCCTGAATTTTACTTTGGAAGTTAAATTTTTTATATTTGGGGATTAGATTTTATGGGACCATTTATACCTTCATTTAAAAATAAATTTATTAATTGCAGTAGACTATGTATCAAAATGGATTGAAACAATAACTCTACATCTATATAATGCTTGGAGTGTTTCAATATTTTTAATCAAAAATATTTTTATAAGATATGGAATGCCGACAGTAATCATTGCTAATGGAGGATCTCATTTTAGGAATAAAAGAATTAAAAAATTTGTTGAAATGGATTGGTGGTCTCAAGCTTAAGTTATAAGCGTTTAAAATGGCTAGGTGGTTGGGAGGTGACTATAGAATGGTTAGGAAATGATTATTAAAGGGAACATTCAGGAAATTTAGTGTTCTAAATGGTTTTAGCTAATTCAAGCTTCATGTGAAGATAGGTTATGTCAAAGTGCGAGCAAACTCTTAGGAGAGAGAAAATGAAGAATTATAGTTTGAATTTTAATTAATTTTATTTGTCCAAATCCGTCAGTAATTGTATCACTGACAAGATTTTTTGCTATGACAACTTTACTGCCGCTAAACCATTGGTAAATATATTATCTATGGTTTTTCCATTATTGTCAATGGTATTTTATCGTCGGTAATATACTAAATTCTTGTAGTGTCTTTACTTGAAGCCTCTAGTTAATTTGAAGTCATTTTGAGGTGTTTACAATCAAATTATTAGTTATTTATTGAAATTATTATTTTTCTCTCACGTAATTATTGTTATCAAATGGGCCTTCAAATAGAGTCGGATTTAGGTGCAGAGGGTCTTATTTGAAATTTTAGATGATACAGATGCAATATTGAAGTCTACTATCAAAATTAATAACTTCTTGAAAAATATTTTTATGTGGGGCCATTTTTTCATGCACAGAAACACTAAATGCACAATTTTACACAAAAATGGAGCCTTATCACCACCAAACTGGTTTATATGATTTTTAAATGTGATTAAACAAATTGTTTAACCTATAGAATATAATTCATATCATCACTTGATCTGTGTAAGATGACAATAATTTTAGGATTTGTGATGATAATTGTCATGCATGAAAATTTGAATTAAGTGTTTTACATAAATATTAATTTAAACGGTCTTTGAACTTATTTGCATAGCATTTATAAGTGATAATAAGTCTATTGCATCTGTTAAAATGATTAACTAAGTCCTGCAATGATTTTGCAAGAGAAAATAATAATTCTAATGTTTCAGTGGTTAAAGTTATGTTTTAAGTTATCCCTGAAGTTTTTTTCAAAATTAATTGTGTTTGAAGGTTGATTTGAATAAGTTTCATTTTTATGAAGTTAGAATTTTTATGTTTATCTAGTTAGAATTTTCATAGGCTTTTGAAAATGGATAAAAATATAAGGTTGATGTTGGTTTCTAAATCACATAAACGCCTCCCACTAAATATTTTCTTCATTGTAAAAGGGATGGTGAAGATGCCTACATTTTTTAGTTTCTTATTCAACTTCTATAAGATTGCACTACACTTCTCAATTAAGGTTACCATCGCATCAGCTCCTAGTATTCTCTTTCTGTCCAAGACATCCTTCACAAATCACACATAATAACATCCATTTTAGGGCTTTATCATAAGGCACCATGATGGTGAAACTATTACCAACCTCAAGTACCTTGGAATTTTTTTGGTCTCACATATTCTTTTAGAGTCTCTAGAAAAGGTGGTGGTGCTCTGTCTTATATTATCCCAAAATATGAGATTAGTTTTCTTAGGTCTAGCTCAACAAGTTTGCATTCTCTCATATAGGTATCTTCCACTCCTTCTAACTCAATTCTCTAATAGATTGACACTGCTCCACCGTTCCATCTATTGGATTCACTATGGTGTTAATTGGGAGCATCCTCTGGAGCCTACTATTCATTGAGTTTGCCAATTGTCCATGCATTCTTTCAATTTTCTTTATGGATGCAGCTTGACTTTCTAACTGACTCCTCAACTGTAACATTAATAAATTTAAAAATTATATCTTTTTCTTTGGTTGATTGTTTAAAGTGAATCCATGTGGGTAAGGGTGCCTATGGTTATTACTACCTTGATTATTTCATAGGCTAGATATTGGAGTAAGGGTTATGAGCATGATTTTATACTGAATTCAAAATCTCTATATTAGTAGTTTTCAGATCTCTCACCGCTCTATACATCATCACATCACTTGGTAGGGATGCTTGCATTGAATCCATCCTATAAGTATCTAATTTCTTAGAAATGGTCACTACTTTTGAAGTTAGGATATCAGAACATCTATGGCACACACACTTACTGCCTTCTTTGGGGTGACTGTTGGCGATAAAAAGTGGTGGGGGTGGGTTGTTGTTGCCCGTAAGAAGTTGTCGGTCACCGGAATAAGAATCTCGTCTTCCGCTTTGGAAGGACAATTTAATTTATATATAGATTTAAGTTTCAAATTCAAATATGAAAATCAAACTGACCCAATATTTTTCATAGTTTAAATGAAAGAGTGTTTTACCTCAAACCCTGTATTTATCCCGAGGGATAAACACAAGACTTGAGGATGAGGCTTGATCAAATAAACTAAGATATATATGACGTCTGTTTGGTCTGTGAAAGCCATTTTATTTACCGATAAATTCCTCTATTTAATATGAAAAATTAAATAAGTTTATTTTATGATGGGTTCGGAAAAGCTTCCTATAAGTTAATTACATCTTAAATGACCGAAATCACTTAAGAATACTCCCGATAAAAATCAAGAAATATTATCTTCAAGGACTTCAAAAGGACGAGAATTTTCAATGAGATCGGACGTAAAGGTGTGAAAGGGGATTGGTTCAAATTTGGAACATTTTATTGTAGAATTCAAAGTAGGAAGAACTAGGGGATGTCATGGATCCAGGGGAGAACCTCGGTGACTTGCCAAGTTATCCTAATGTTTGGCTTTAGTTTTGAGGATAAATATTTAGGTATTTGATCCTGTCAATTTTATTAGTTAGGGCTTACATTCGTGTGAAACTATCACACAAATAGCCTGAAAGATATGAGGATTTAGGACGTAACAAACGACAACCTCAGAATCCTAAGATGAGTCAGGGCTTATACTATATAGCAGGGCTGTACAAAGGCCTAAAGATGAGATGAGGATTTACGTTACATAAGCAAGCAACCTTGAGGTCCCATGGCTTTGTTGTTTAAGTCTAAGGAAGGAAGATTGGTTTAGCTGGGGAAAAAATGTTTTGCTATTGAAGATGTCCTGCTGCCCACCATTCTAGCTCCAAGCTCCTTGCCGTGACGAGTTTGAGTTTTCTAGTGTGTCAAATTATAATGTCAAATCAGGTGGCCCTATAGGTGAAGTTCTTTAAACTTTATGAGTGCATATTAAAGTTTATTAGAGCGACACCGGTTAGGATCCTATGGTTCCCTCATTTCGGAACCACTATTTTCTATTGGATTCACTTAGTCCAAATGAACTTACTAAGCTCAATTTAATGAGTTCCATAATTTCATTTAGATGGTGGGAAGCCTCGTTAGCAATCGTAGGTTACCTCTTCCGAGGGATTCCCGATCATAAGAAGTTGAAGTTGTAGTTTTTTGTGATGTTTGTGATTAAATTTTGAGTTGTTTATATTTTGAATGTTGTGGCGGTGAATTTTATTTTGGTTGATTTTAGTTTTTGTTTTGGTTTTGGTTTTGTGGCTATCCAGATAGTTTTAGTTTTCATGCAGGGTGGCATCGTTGTTTAGAATGCAAGTTTACAGGTATAAAAGTATAGTATGGAAGTACAAAAAGACAACGCTGAAAACTGTAAAAGTGTACCTGGTGAGTCTTCGCATTCCACTACCTGAAACTTAAAGGCATGTTTAGGCAGTTTATATGAAACAGGGAAGTAAAATTTTAACGACCTATCTAACCCTAGGTCAAATTTTGGTGGGTCCCTATTTAATCAATTAAGGATGACTTTATCAAGCAAGCTATATTAAGTTTAGTAGATCTCCAAGGTATCCAACAGATCTAGAGAAAGAAGCTGGTCCGTGCTACTCTCTCGCTGCCTGGTGGAAAATCCCGAGTTCTTTTAAACTTATTATGTTGCTTAATAATTCTTCCTGTAAATACCCTTCATGCTCAGTGAACTCTAGCGTCTTAATTATCCCTAAGAATAGGGTAATTATCACTTGTGATTCAATTTAAGAATTATGTGGGTGAGGACCTTTAAAGAGGCAAGTTAATGTTATTGGAACACTTAGCCAAATTTTACCCTAATTGGGAATGTAATGTTTGAAAGTTGTTTTAATTTTTAATGATATTTACTTTTCTAATCCTTATTTAAATGAAACTTGATTTAGCCTAAGTCACTACTAAGCTTACTTTTCTAATCCTCATTTAAATGAAACTTGATTTAGCCTAAGTCACTATTAAGCCCTTAAAACTTTTTCTAATCCTCATTTAAATGAAACTTGATTTAGCCTAAGTCACTACTAAGCCCTTAAGACTTTTCTAATCCTCATTTAAATGAAACTTGATTTAGCCTAAGTCACTACTAAGCCCTTAAGACCCAGGCTAATTGGGCTTGTAGTGTTTGAAAGATGTTTTAATTTTCAATGATGTTTACTTTTCTAATCATAGTCCTAATTAGGCTTGTAGTGTTTGAAAGACGTCTTAGTTTTAATTGATATTTACTTTTCAAATCCTTGGATTTAGCCTAAGTCACTACTAAGCCCTTAAGACCTAGGTGAGTGTCTTAATTAATTTTGAAGAGGTTAAGCTTTAGGTCATCATGATTCATGATTTGAATTTTGAAAATCAAAATAGGGGTATTAAATTGATTAATTATTAACTTCAAAAGTCATACCCCTAAGTTGAAAATCAAAATAGGGGTATTAAATTGATTAATTATTGGCTTCAAAAGTCATACCCCTAAGCCTTAGATTAATTTTATTTTGATAAACTTCCAAATTTTACTAATTTAGAAATCTATTAACTTATCNTATCTTTTTAATTAAGAAAGGGAGATTGGTTTCTACCAATTAATCTCTTGTGTTTCAAACATCAAATAAATTGATTAAGATCAGAGCTTACCCATTTTCCTTCAACCCCTTTGGGTTTCAAACATCAAATAAATTGATTAAGATTAGAGGTTACCCATTTTCCCTCCTTGTGAATTAAGCCTAACATGTTTAATTAAGGCAAGGTTTCCAAAATTACACATTTGCCCCTAAGGCTCTAACACTTCATAATTACAATTAACCCCTTGTGTTTCAAAAATCCAAATAAACTGATTAAGATCAGAGGTTGCCCATTTTCCTCCTTGAATTAAGCCTAAATGTTAATTAAGATAAAATTTCCAAAATTACACAATTTCCCTTAAGGCTCTAACACTTCATAATTTATCAAATTTAATCCAAATGACTTTGGCTAAATTTCTAAAATTACACATTTGCCCCTAAGGCTCTAACACTTCATAATTTGTCAAATTCAATTCCAATGCAAAATTACACATTTGCCCCTAAGGCTCTAACACTTCATAATTTGTCAAATTCAATTTAAATGACTTTAAAATTTTTATCCTCACATTTGCCCCTAAGGCTCTAACACTTCATAATTTGTCAAATTCAATTCAAATGACTTTGATCATTTGCCCCTAAGGCTCTAACACTTCATAATTTGTCAAATTCAATTCAAATGACTTTAAAAATTTTCTTTGCCCCTAAGGCTCTAACACTTCATAATTTGTCAAATTCAATTCAAATGACTTTGAAATTCTTATCCTACTTCATTCATGGGTCAATCAAAACATCAGAGGAAAAAATGTGATTTTTCAAAATTTAATTTAATTTATATAATTAGTTTATGTAAAATATAGGATTTTTCAAATAAAATGCCTAACTTGACCAAGATAACTCCCAATCCTTTGAAATTTTTATTGGAGGCATACCTAGACCAGGGAAACCTTTGGACAAAATTTCTTGATTTTTTTAATTTTATTTGAATTTTAAAAATTATTTTAAGTTTTGGTGCATTTATTAAATATGAAATATTTTAAATGGGGAAAATTAAGTTTTGTATTTTTGAAAAGTCTCCCTAAGGTCAAAGAACTCAGAGAGGAAGATTTTATGTTTTTCTGAATTTTATTTGATTTATTGGAATTATTTTAGTGAAAATTCATTTTTAGTCTTTTAAAAATTATTTTTTAACTTCAAAATTCAATATCTTTATTTAGAAAGTAAAAAAAAACAATCTAATTGTTCCTAAGGGCTTAGGAAGCAATTTGGAAAATTTCCATGAGTTTTATTATTTTTGTGATTTTATGAATTTTAAATTATTTTAAATATTTAAAAATCGGCTAAAAATGAAGTTTTTCTTTCAAATATCATTTTATTTTTAGAAAATAGCCCTGATCACAGAGAACTCAAAAAATAAGTTTTTATAAATTTTTTAGTTATATTTTGATTTTTAAAAATAATTTAATTGCCAAAATTGATGTTTATCTTTAAAATTCAATTTAAGTTATTAAATGAACTCAAAATATTTTAAAATTTTTAATGATGAGTTTTATGGATCATAAATAATAGTGGAGATAAAAAATCAAGTCATTTAAATGTTTATATCTTTCAAAATTAATTATCTTAATGATTTAGTGTTCATAAAAATTAAGTATATTTTAAATGACTTGACCATGAAATTATTTCCAAAAGCTTCTCTAATAATGGTGGACTTTCAAAAATTTTCTTGGAATTTTCTAAGCAACATGCTAATTTCCATGATTATTTTATGCAAATAATGCACATAGACTTGAAAAATGGGATCCTCTGTCTAGGGACCTCCTCTGACTTTAGAAAAATCAAAGAATGTTCTCCGTGACAGAGGCTACAACATGCCAAAAATTCAAGCTATGATGATGAGTCTACATGCTTGGTGAATCAAAAGATTCAAATCAGTATTTAATTAATTAAAAAAAAAATATTCATCAAATGGACTTCAAATTATTTTCATATTATTTTCCTCTATTCACTGAGCAAGTGGGTATTTTTATTTTATTTTTATGATTTTTCTACACAAATTTATGTATTTTTGAAGTTAAGGGAGTTTAAGTAAATAGAAAAAGCCCTAATTTTCTACTTATCTACGCGGCGCTCCCTCAACCTACGACGGCTCCGAAAATCTACGCGGAGCGTTCCCATTTGATGTCGCCGTCCATGCCAGCAGCCACGCTCCCGCTGTTCAGGGAAAAAAGCACTGTCCGCCTTCATCTTGGCCGTCCATTGGTTATACGCTTGATCAAATGACTCCTCGTCATCATCCCCGATAGAATGATCCCGTGACCGTCCACACTAAAACCCTAAGATCTCAGCCTAAACTCAACCAAATCACTTCGGATTTGATCATATGGACTCATCTAAGTGAGACGAACACATCCATACGGCAATCAAGCAATTAAATTAAGCCTAATCAAATGTAGAATCAAAATAGGCTCGTAAGGGAGAGAAGATTTATACCTTTGCTCTGAGAAGTGAAGCTTCAATCAGAGGGTCTTGGCAAGTTTGTTAGGGTCCAAAGAGGCTAGGAATTAAGCCACTTACTGTGGTGTGAGGCCTAAGTATGAATTCGATCACTACCGGATTTGGGCGTTGGTTTAAAGCTATGGTAGAGCCTCTGTGGAAGGGGGATTTTATGGGGCTTTGGCTTCTTTCTTGGTTGTGAAGGTGTGGGTAGGGTTAGTTTGAGTTTGGTGGACTGTGGAGGTGTATTGGACTTTGTCATAGTTTCCGGCAAGATTTTGAGCTCAAAATTAAACTCCGACAGTGGGAATTGGTGAGGGAAAATAGTTGGAATGCACTGAGGGGATCTTGGGGAAGCTCTGCGGTAAATTTGGGGAGGTCTTCCTAAGAAATTTTCAGCACTCCATTGAACGACCATGGAGGTGGTAAAAATGGGGTTTTGGTGGCTGCCATGGCCAATTAGAGGGTGTAATGTGGTGCTTAGATGGAGCGCAGAGGAACTCTACAATTCAATTTGGCTGAGCTGGCCTCTAGGTTTGATTTGGGTGAAGCTCCATGGGAGTGGCTCTTGGTTTGGCCATTTTTTTGCCACTAGGCTTGACGGCCGGCCAAGGGGAGGTGGCTAGGTGTTCAGGGCATTCTGAGGAATCCATCACAACAATTTAATGCAAATGTGTTTTGATTTGACAAGGATATCTTAAGCATGTGTATTTTTGGGGAATAAGATCTCTTGATTTGGAAGACCTTTGGTCCATGGCTTAGTTTAGGCGGTTAGATGGGTTTTGACGCAGTTTTAGGGGTCAACTAATGGCTGAGGTGGAGTTAATTTGGTTGCTTTAGGGTGGTTTGGTCACATTTAGTGCATGGATTCAAGGTGGGTTCAAGTGATCAAAGTTTGAGTTTGGGATAGGTTAGCCATGCCAATTGGCCCAAATAAATGTTTCATTTAGTGTAGATGATCATAATGAACAACTTTGGGGAAGGGTGGAATTGGTTTTGAATTCAATTGAAAGGTCAATTTGAGGGAATTTTGAATTTTAATCAATTTGGTCATGTTAGGCTAGGCTTGGGTCTAGCTTGAGCTAGCCTTGGGCTAATTCCAATATGATTATTGTAAATGGTCAATAGGGATCCCATGAAGAGTTTTAAACATCAATTGGATGCCAATTTGGGGGTTAAGGCAATTAATTAGGTGAAATTTGGGGACTTAGCTAATTGGGGCTAAGTTTGGGAATTTTGGATTTAGGCCAAAATCAAATGGATTTGAGGCTTCACCAATGCAAATGGGGCTAAATTTGGGAATTTTAGATTTAGGCCAAAATCAAATGGATTTGAGGCTTCACCAAGGAAAATTGATGCTTGATTTTGATGTGTAGGAATGTTATAAGGATTTTGGAACATTAATCAAGGTCAATTGACTAGGCTATGGGTTCAATTTGGTGGGATTAGGTCATGTGATAGTTGAGAAAAATGAAATTGGAAATATTTGGAAGGTTTTGGGAATTTTTGGGATTTTTTGAAATTTTTGGAATTTTTGGCCAAAGAGGGGTATTTTAGTAATTTGTCCAATTAGGGGATTTTGTGTAATTTGGGTACTTTCAAGATGTTTGAAATGATTTTTGAATAAGTTTGGGTATTCTGGCTAGATTTGGAGATTTTGGCCAAATTTGGAGTTCCAAAGGTATCTTGGTAGTTTGGGGAATTTTGGGGCAAAATGCTAGGTTAGGTATCTTGATAGAGTTGGAGTACCAACCACCATTAATAAGACATGGACCAATAGAAACCTTATTTTGGGTCCTCTATGTAGTGGTCTTAGCTAAACACTAGCCTAGGGCTAATGCGTTGCCTAGGCTAGTGTTTAAGGAACCACCTACAGGAGTCTCCCAAAAGTATCAAGGGACTAAAGCCTAGAAGTTCTGGGTTTAGGATATTGAGTGATTGTGAGTGCAAACAAGTGCCTTAGCCCTAGACCAACACCCAGGGTCAACCCTAAGGTCCAACAATCTTAAGGGTGACTCATCTTGAGTTTTCCCAATAGTGACCCCACCTACTAAGTGCTAGAGGTTAAGACCAACATGTGGAACTTCAAGTTGAGTAGAGAAGAGGGTAGAATTTCTAATGGTAAGGGATCCTTTCCTAGTTTTCTAAGAGTAGTTAATAGGAAAGTCTTATTGCTAGACCTTAGGCTACTAAAGCAGAAAAACTAAACCTCAACCAAAAGTGAGGCCAACAGTGACTCTATCTGGAGGCCATTGAAATTTATCGGTGGCCATTTTCTCAATCATTTCATATACTTCATCAAATAGGTTAAACATCAAGGATCCCCAACTGCAATATTTATGTTAGAACGTAAGGATCATACCAGCCCATTATAAAAAGTTTGGATAATCAGCCAATCAGGTAGAGCATAGTGAGGACATTTTTTAAGCAACTCCTTAAACCTCTCCCAAGATTCATTTATTGACTCTTCATTTAATTTAGTGAAGGAGTAATGTCATTCCACAATTTGGGAACCTTAGATATAGGGAAGTATATGACCAAGAATCTTTGGGTAAAGTCAGCCTATATGATGATGGATCTCGGTGTTAAAGAGGTATGTCACATCTTTGCATTATCCTTAAGGGAGAAAGGAAAAAATCTTTGTCTAATGACATAACCGAGGACACCATTATACTTAAATGTGGAATAAATTTCTAGAAAATTATTAGGAGCAGGTTTGGGTCTTTAGCGAGTGCTCCAGTAAACTGGTTATTTTAGATTATTTTGATTATGGTAGGCCTTCGTACAAATGATTTCACTTCCATGGAAGAATAGTTGATACTCATGTGGATTCCCTCCACTGATAGGTTTGCAAACACTTTAAGTGATTTCATGTGATCTTCTTGAGCATTTTCCATCTCAAAGTGATTCTTTATGTGTTTCTAGTTTTTTCAAATTTTTATAAGTCTTTTTATTTTTAATTTCAGTCTCAAAACATATTAATTTACCTAAACTACTCCTAAGCATGTAATGACAAGTGTGTGAAGGGTCACTACTAAAATAGGAAATGTGAAAAATAGGAAAAATATAAAACATAGTACAGGGATCACATAATGGTTGAATAAGAATATGCAATCACAGGAATAGAAATAAAAATGCAATATTTTTTTTTAACTTTTTAGCATGTTGGCAATTGTAACAAGAATGAAAACGCAACAACATAAATACAACTCAATGAAGCATAATATAAAAATAGAAACAAGAAATCTAAAAGGTTCAAACTAAAACTTTAAGTTGTTCAATTAAAATTAAAAGGTTCAAACTTAAACTTTAAGTTGTTCAATTAAAATTTTTCTGAAGTTAAAGAAATTTTGACTCCTTTCCTTGGCAACATTACCGAACACTTGTTGCCAAAAATTTTTGCAAGGCAAGTCGGTCAATCACACAAGTATACTTGTGAAGTAATATATAGATTATGAGTTTGCATTTCGATCCCATGAGGGTTGTGCCATTTTGTTTAGAAGGATAAGTTCTAGTTAGCAAAAACGTTGAATCTAGTTTGAAGTGATTAAATGACAAGAATGGAAATCTAACAGTCATAAAAGAGCAGTAAACAAAAATGGTTGTAAACATAATGGCCATGCAACTGCTTTGGGTCCTTTATAGGTGATCTAACTCATGCTCTTGTGCAACAGTTATATTAATTCTCTAAATTTTTCATGAGATAGTTGACACCTAAGGACAAAATTCTCCTTTGGCTATGTTTAGGTCCTCAGAAAAGCTCCCAGGCTTTTCTGGATATCTTTTCTAGGTTTCGATTTTATACAAACAATATGTCTATTTAATAAGATTATTGTGTTCTAACCGACTAATTTTTCTAGAATGACAATTATAATTCTTAGATAACACGAAATTTCAATTACCTAATTGATCATATTAGAAGTTAATGTGAAGAAAAGTTTAACATATCAACATGTAATATTCGAAAGCACAAGAAATTTATAAGGAATAAAGCTCATGGTAAAACATAAAGAAAAATTATCCTTACATTACGTGAGCATGAAAACAGTTTTATCGATGAAACATGAGGGAGAAATGAATGGATAATTTCATTAAAATAATTCAATATATAAGTGCAAGAAGGTATATACACTTAAACCAAGCGAAGTGACTTCATCAACAAACCAAACCCTCACTTTACAATGATCAATTCTCCACGATTTCTCTCACACATAGCTCTTAACCTCTATCTCATAAAACACTCCAAAATTCCCAAAGGAAAATCACCCTAAAAATTTCTCCCCAAAGAAAGAGGAAGAGAAAACTTAATGTTTTACAAAGAAACCATAGAACCTGATGGAGAAAGCCTCCAAATACTGCTGAAATCCTCTTAGGTCGTGATCAAGCTTTTACTTTTATACATCTCGGTAAAATCAGAATAAAATTTCTTGCCAAAACAAGTTTGGTCGCCACTCCCAGGTCTGATGTGACAACATCATGATTGGCACGCTGAATAGCGGAGTAACTGTCAGAACAACAACAAAATTAACATAATTACCTTGCATTCAACAAGGTTATGTTGTGCCCGCTCCATAGCATTCATTGGGCCCGCTCCATAATTACGTTGCATTCAAGCAAGCTTATGTTGGGCCCCCTCCAAATTAACCTGCAAAATACTTAAAAAAACATTCCACAACCATAAAGTAATGTTAAATATACAATAAAATATGTTAATTAAAGTGATAAAATCATGTAAATTTTATCTCATAACAGTCACCAACTGTCATCGACCACGGCTTACCAATCACCGTCAACCATTGTTGGCCGCCCTCGGCTCACTGCTATAAAACTCTCTATTGAGTCACATTGTACGGAATGTCGAAGGCACTGTAAGGAGTATAGACCAATATCGCGAGTAGTGAAGCATCATGCAAAGTAAAGACCAACATCACAGTGTAATAAGGCACCCTACGAAGCAGTAGATCATCTTAAACATCATGTGATGATACATCTCAAAGATGGTACACTGAAGTCTCACCAAGTACTCCCAATTGTATCCGTTCCAAATAATTGCACAACAATTCTTCTACATACAAGTATTACACTTTGAGGAACTGTGTAACTATTTTTCCATTATGGAATAAATCTATGTATAGAGTCGTCAATTTATTGTAGATCTTTCTGATAGGGCTAGGCTCAACAATTTTTTCTCTTTTCACGTTTTTCATATAAAAATTTATTTTATCTTTACCTATCACTTAAATTATCTGTTTGTGCTACACATTCGTGTTATGCTAAAACCATAAGCATGAATCTTCTAGCATGCAACAATTATAATTAAATTATTCTTGCTGAAATGTTGGACATGACAATATCTGATTATTAAAAAATTTTGTGATAAAAATTTTGAATCAAATTCCAGCATTAATAGTAGCAATATGTGATGCATTAAGACATGCCTTTTGCCTTCGATTCGGAAATGTTAAGTGATAAATAGCAATTGGTTTTTTATGCTACGACCGATTTGCCTTTTATTTAATAAAAACTATATGAAAATTTTAACTGTAATAAGGACGTAAATATTATTGCTAAACCTCATAAATACTTAATTGTACGTTAATCTCCATTACATTCAACATTCTAATTTGTACGTGTAACATTTGTTTTTTTTTTGGTTTTTTAATTAATTAGATTTTAAATGTACTACCTTCGAAATTTCTATTTTCAACATTAGGCAAAAATAATAAAAAATAAAGAATATCATGAATACCAAAATAAAAAATAAAAAATAAAAAATAAATATTTAAACTTTCACTACAAGAATGAAATATGGATGATATCAAGTTTTAAAATTTTGCGTTATCATGTGCAAGGGCTTCAATGTGAATACAGCAATAGCTTCGAAAGTGATAGAATAGCATAAGAGCCTCTTGCCCTTTAAATAAAGGAGAATTTCATCTTTAACATCACAAAAATTGGAGACATAATTCATGTATTGCTAATAATTAATAAGAAACTATAGATCTATATGCGTAATGGCCAGAACCCAAATTACTAAATTACATAACAGATTATTATTTTATTAAAAAATGATGCCATGTTGTTTTGCATGATTTGATATAAAATATATTTTACACGCTTATCAAAATAGATATCGAATTTATAAATTCATTTTATAATGATAGATGCATGAATCAAGTACATGAGCAGAATTTTTTTGATAAATCTGCTAATAAATACTATCGAATAAAACAAAATTTGTCTAAATCATTACGATAGGTACTATTTGCTTTGACGTAATAGCGAGTGAGCCGACTTTTTAGAAAAATTTCTGCATATTTTATAATGTTAAAAATTCTTTTTTTTTTCCCCTCAAAATATCCTTTTTAAATGAAATGAAATAATCATCAAACGCGGAAAATCTCTGCAAAGAATTTGAGCCAGGAGTTTGGATGCTTGGCATGATGGGTCCAGGGTTTGCAAAACAGCCAAGGGATTAAGAGTAGATGATGTGACTGGTCAGTCATTGGCTCAGTTCTACGAACCAAGATGCTCACTTTTTTTTAAAATAATGCCATAGGCTTTTTTTTCCTTAAGATGTCGGCAGAAATTTAACCAAATCATGGCGTAAAAGAACTATAATTAAAAGCAAGAAGTAATTTTTTTATTAATTTTTTTGTCAATATTGAGTTTGGATTAATGGTCTCTTTGGGGCCGATGCAATTGCTTAAAGAGGTGTTGTACAACAGTCCTGCGAGAAAATTGATGCGAAGTTGGAATAAAAAGCTATTTTTACCTATGCTTCGTTATGCAATTTATAAGACGAACAAGCCATGTTAAATAATTCATATATGAAAATAGAATATACATTTAGAATCCCAAGAAACTAACAAGTTTAGAAAATTACATCTAAAATTAACATCTCACTTAACAATGTATAACACAACAATTAAAATCAAATTTAGAAATAGTAAAACAATAATTACATTAGCAGCATATTGATTTTGAAATTTAGAAGGTCAATTTTTTGTTGACATCTTCTCTAAAGATAGTCTCCAAGCCTAATCATAATATAAGGTAGAATCGTTTAACTGATCTGCCGAACTAAAAAGCCACTGTCCTCTCCTTATCTATTTCTCTAACACATGTAAAATTTTCTCCCATAAGTATTTTGTCTTCGTGACATAAGTACAAACAGTGCAATCCACAGTTATAGTGTGACTCGACCCACAATTAAACAATTGTTTAAGTCCGAAAAGATGACCAAAATATTGACCCAATTTATTTTCAACTGCAAATGTGCAAAAAAAAAGTATAAATAATTTGATTAAGGGTTTGCACACTATGGGTACTATGCAAGTATACATATCGTTTCAAGTAATATATAGTTTTCTTTAAAAACCCTAGTATCAAACCTACAAGGAAGTAAGTATATTTCTATGCTAAATTACAAATATTTATATTTAAACTGTAAACTAAATTTGCAGGAGAATAATATCGAACTGTTTGTAAAATGGTGAAACTAAAGTGGCTACTTCTACTAAAAGTAAATGCAAGGTCTCTAAATTTAATATTTGTAAGAAAATATGATTTTAATAAAAAAAATTTCCTCTTGCCAAGAAAGTGTAGATCAGTGCATGAATCAAATGATTAAAGATGAAAATGAGGTATTGTGACAAATATGAGCATACCTATTCTTTATCCCTTATGAGCATAAAAACATTGGTTAATCTAAAGTTAGCTCAAGCTTGTGTGGTAGTGCTGAGTAGATTCTAGTCCCTCACTTCAAGGTTACCCATTGTGCCCTTTCTATAGGACCTACTAGGGACCCTTAGTTCCAACAATAGACCAAATTGGTAAAGGATCTAGCTTGTCACCCTAGAAACACCAATTCTACACCCATCAAAACTTTTCTTCCTATTTATTCACAGTCCCCCTGGATTTGGCATCCCCTTCCTCCAAGGTTTAGTGTGGTACTCAATATTTGGTGAAGTCATAGCCCTCCCGGGTCATTATGTTTCACAACGAGTTTTAACATCACAAATGATCAGTTTGTGATGTAAATGAAGAAATAATGCAGTGTTTTTGTATGTGCTACAAATGTCTTTCAACACTACAACACACACAGTAGCTAAATAAAGAAATATGCAGATCAATCACAATAATAATTACTTCAATATAATAATTTTTTTTGTTTAAAATATTTTAGCTGCCACTTCTAGTGATTTAGTGTATAATTTCAATTAAAAATTTTCACTAGATTGCAAACGCAAGTATATGTATCACTCAATTAATAAACAACTCAAATAGAGTTCTAAGTATCGATCCCACAGGGAGGTGGCAATTCATATGATCATAACACAAAGACACAATATTCAAACTGCAAAAACACAAGTAAGAAAAATAAATCAAAATTAGTTTAATGTTGGTAATGTAACTAAGTTTAATAATCTAATATCTAAACTTCAAAGTTAAATTTACTAAGACTAAACTAAGTTTTTTGACGAAGAGTTCAAGTTTAAGAAAGTATCATTCCCCTTTACAATGAGTTTATGGTCAGTGAAGCAATCAAATTTGTTTAAAATTTTATAAGATTGTATTGTGCCAAATAGGAGCATTACTATTCTTTATCTTCTTTATGAGTGAAAAAGAACATTGGCTAATCCAAATTATAGTCCCTAAATCTGCGGTTAGGATGACAGGATACTGGCTCTCACTCCCGAGCTCCCACGTTCCCCTCCCCCGAGATATAACATCATGCTTTAGTTTCCAAACTCCTGGACCAAATCTGGTATTTTAATCTATCATCTTAAAATCTCCAATTCTATGCCCAAAATATATTTCTCTATTTAATTGCACTCAACCCCATGGACTACATTCTCATCCATGGTATCAAATGTGATTCTTACTTTGTTGTAGAAATTATAGCTCTCTTAGATCATATGTTCCTCAATAAAATTTAACAATTATATTGGATAGATCAAAAATTAAATTCAGGCCAGAGTTTGAATCATCAAAATTATGAAAATTAATGCCTTGCACAACAATATTGATTATTCGCATAACCATATCTTATTTTAGGGAGAAGGACAAAGAAGACTACTTAGAATTCATGAAAAAGATACAACAAAAAATAGGTTTTATATTTAAAAACAAGTTTACAAAATAAAGAAAGGAAAGAACACAACTTATCTCAATCTCCTCCTGAAGCATGTCCCTTGAAATTTCTTTGCATCTTATTCTCTCATTATAATACCATTGAAATCTAGCTCAGAAGTGTAATGAAGAAAAAATCTCTCACTTTCCCTCTCCTCTTACCACTCTTAAAGAAAATCTTCTCTAAACACTAAGACTCTTCACACACAAAAGACTCACAACCAAACACAAACAATATAACAAAAGACTCTCACCAAAAACTAACTCCCTCCAGAGACACACCCTTTTATGACATAAAGGCACATTTTTTAATGTAGGGATGAATTTCTAAAGAGTTTCCTTAAGCATCCCCTTAAAAATAGTCCACATTTAATGCATTTTTTGTCATAACTGCTTCTGGAACCTTTGGGGTGAAATTCTTATGCCATTGGAGCTGAAATCTAGAGTTGCGCGTGCTCTCTGTATTCTAGCATCGTTGACGCCTGTTCTGGCTCCACTAACGCTAGTTCAATTTCAAAAACTGAATCATTTGACTCCAAATTTCTTCTTGCTCCAAATGCCCAAAATCAATATACTTGCAACAAAACATGAAAATATCTTTCTTTAAAGTGCCATACCACTAAATTTAAGCATAAAACGTATACATAAAATTAAACATTTTTTGGTGTATCAAAATCTCCCAAACATAATTGTTACTTGTCATCAAGTACTTTTGTTTCTACTATATATTAAGAAAAAGTATGACTTATGGTAGTGAGCTTTACTTGTAGATTTCTATAATTTTTGTTTACTAAATATAATACTACAACTTAGGAAAATTTTTTAATAACTTAGGTTAAAACAAAAAGTATAAGAATCCCTAGTAGTCAAGACTAAAATTTTTGATTTTCTATTCATTTCAAGAAGAATTGTTATTTTTCATATTATAGATGCTTAGAAGGTTCATATGAAAAAGAATTTCATGAGAACTTTATTAATAAAGATGCTAATACTTAAATACAAGTTTAGAAATGTAATTAAGCTTTTTTCCTCAAGTTGATTTAGGTGAAGCTAATTTTTGATTGAGCATCTCCTCAAAATTTTTTCCTTACACAATTTTCTTTTCTTTTGCTTTTTTTTTATTTTCTTTTAGGATCATTTTCAATCCCTTTTTTTCTTTTCTTTTTCACATGAGGATTACTATTTATAGATAATTTTTTAATAATAATTTTGAAATTCACTATCCTCTTCTTAAAGTTAAAAACTTCTCCCATTCCTGCACCTTATAAATTCATATTATCTTTGAAGAAAATTTTTGATAAAGTTTCATTCCTTTATTCTTATATATCACTACAATATTTTTAATACTTTAAAAATACAATTTTCTTTACTTTAAATAGAAAAGACATAGTGTTATTATATCATACTAAATATCTTTACCTTAGAGTTAACCTTACTATTAAATAATTTTCCTTAAATCTACTATGATATTTAAGAACAAAAATATAGTTATGTAAAGTTAACCTCTAATACCAAAAGTCATGTTAAGTTAATTACTTCCAAAAACATAAAAACAAACAAACCACAAACCAAAGAAAATAACAAACTACCCAACAACCTCTTCAATCATCATCCTCTTCTTCCACTTTCTTCTCTTCTTCATCTTCAAAAATATCATGCACATAAGGCATAAAGCTTGGGCAAGTAGGGAATTCAACAGTGTGATCACCCCTCAAATATCTTATCATTGCCACATGATAAGTGATATCAAATTCGACTCTTCCTTGCATGTATTCATCATTATGCATATTTCTTGCTTCCAAAATAACTATTTGATTTTGAATTGTAGCAATATCTCCTTGTTAGATCATTAATTACCCCATGATATCCTCAAGTGAACAAGTACTCGAAGTGGAAGGTCTTGAAGCTGATGTAGAAGGAATATCACTACTTCCACCTCTAACTCTCCATCCAACATATGGCTCATATTTATGCACACTAGGTTCACCGATAGGTTTAAGCAGTAGTATTAATTCTTCTTATCTATCAAATCTACTCCTGATTATTCACACAAAGTGAAAATCAGGCCAGGGTAGCCTAAGCCTCCGGTAGTACCACTTTTAGCAATACTACAGGCATTTTGATGAATAAGAGAATCAATATCCAATCTCTTCATTTTTTGAATGCAAAAATTTAGTACGAATATCTCCTTAGTTACTTAAATAAGATTATTTGAGGGAAGCAGTCTTGCAGAAATAAATAATTCCATGCTTTGGATTGTGTAATTAACATCGAAGTAGGAAAAGTTTACCTTACGATTATTTAGTTCCCAAACTTCTCTTCCATCGGTCAGAAATGCAATAACTTCATTAAAAGATGAATCAGAAACTACAAATGTTGAATACTCGCAATGAAATTCATTCCATAACTGGTATAATGCATTGATTCTTTTGTGAGTGAATTCAACATTTTTACGTTGAAGATGTATTTGATCGTCTGAAATCTCCCAGAGGTTGGTATAAAACTTACAAACAATAGGAATAGCTGCTACTACGGTGAAATAGCAAAAAAATTCCCAATTCCTTGCTAAAATCAATCTTTCTATTGAACCTCCAAGAATAGAAGATGTACACTCCTGAATAAGTTTCTTTGTGACCAGCTGTGTGTTGTAATGATATTGTACCATCAAGTTCACAAATCTTCTTACATCAAAGCCTCCTAATTTTTTTTCTCTCTTCACTCTTGGAACCATGAGACTTCTAAAAAATTACATATAATCCAAATTAATGCATAATAAGAATAAAGCAAACTCCAAGTGTCGAAATAATTGGTAAGAAACTTCTCACCGTGGATTCTCACTAAATTTCTCCAAAATCCACTGTGGATTCTCACTAAATTTCTCCAAAATTATCAAATTTTTTATTTTCTATTATGTAGGATGAATCCATGGTGAAGGTAAAAAAATTCTTTATTAAAGTGAGGCTCTTACCAAGGGAAGATGAAATCCAAGACTTCTAAGCCTTCAAATCTCCTCAAATCCAAGTATGAGCAAACCCTAATTCAAGTTTTTTCCTTATTCAAGAGGCAGAAGACAACCCAAGCAATAAAAATGGGTTTTGCTGGAAATTTTAAAAATTTTAAGTACATCCGGGTAGTTTTGATAAACAGGCATTGTGGGTGCCAAATCTAGCGACATTGGCGCTGGCACAAGAAAAAATTCAGATTTTTTTTTTGTAAAATTTGCTGTATAACAAATCACTCCAACATCTAATTAACTTAAATTAACATTAGTTTTTATAATTAAAAAATCTTCAAATAATAAATTTTCACAAACAACACAAAACTCACATTTATACAAAAAATCCAAACGATTACAAACTGTATTTTTCAAATGACGACATCAAATTCAACAACGAAATCACACCACAACATCCTAACGCTGAAAAGAAAATATCAAAAACCTAACATAAAACACATAAAGTTCATCTTAAAAAATAAAGGAAATCCAACAAATCAAAACAAAAATAAGCTCTTATAATTTAGAATTTCGGACATTAGAGTGACTACACAACTTCATCTTCATCACTTTCATCTTCTTGAATATCTCCCATGGATTGGTGGTGCACATACAAGTTATAAAAAGGATGGTGAGGAAATTCATCTATCAATTCTTCTACGATCCAAACATTCTTCTTATACATATGCACCGTAGCCTCTTCCATAAGTATAATGTGTTCAAATTGTTCTTTAATTTGCCAATCCATGTGATCAGAAATGTTGCTAATCACATTCAAATTATTCCTTACCTCTTTCTCTAACTTTTTAATCTTCTTCAAAATAATAAGTGAACCATTAGGAAGTCGAGGTTGTAACGGTGATGAATTTTGAGATGACTGATCCTTAAGAATATTCATATCATTCACTTCCCCATTTTCTATGCTATCACTACTTAACATTAAGTCCATGGACTTCCAAGGGATAAGCACGTTTTCCCAATTTTCATATGGAACTTGCGCTTGACTTCCAAGGGAGACCAGGCTAGACCCATTTAGCCCACCCTACATGAGCCATGGACCAAAGGTAACTTGATTTAGGGGATCTCTTCCCATATTTGACTAAAATCAAAGATATTTTCCATCATGCCTTACCCATTCAAAGTTAATCATTATTAACCTCCCACTGGCTCACCTAGCCACCTCACCACCAGCCTTGGCCTGGACGACCTACCTGTTGGCCGGAAAACACCCCAACCAAGAGACACCCTCATGCAAAAACTCAAAATTTGAACTCCCTGAGGTGGCTTATTCACATTGGTCATTTGTGCCACTCAGCCCTCCCCATAAGAAAAACTTTACTCCTACTAGCCAGGCATGGTGACCTCTCTTTCCTCCTCTATATAAACCACACCTCCCATGCCAAGAAAGAAGACACACCAAATTCCTTCAGGAGACTCTACCAAACTAATTCCAGAGACTCTTCAACAACTCCTGAACTCAAGCCCACAATTTTCCCCCTCTGAATCCCTCTGCCTGAGCTCGACTTTGAGTTCAAAGTCCAGGGGTTTTCTGTCACTTAATCCAAACCTTTTGAAACTCCAAATTGAATCTTCCTTATGCTTACCCAAGCTAAACGAAGAATTTTTCCATTAAAATCCCCTGGTCCCGAGCACTCTAACCCTCCTCTAGACCAAGGCTATTCCACCTTTTCATTGAACTCATACTCAGACTTCATACCAGAGCAAGGTGACACATCCAAGAGGTTTTCCGGACTCCACTAAAGCTTCCACAAGCACCCAATTGAGGCCTCACCTTTTTTGCAAAAGTATAAACTCAGAACCCTAATTTTGAGCTTGGTTTCAGCAATTATGAAGGAAACTTGAATTTCATAGCATTGTAACTATATGAATGTGTTCTTCTCGAGTAGATGAAGGTGTAGAAATAAACCGCACTTGATTTGGTTGATCGAGTGAGATCTTAGGTCTTTAAGTCGAACGATTCTCGGATTAGGTTAATCGGGAACAATGAACCACAGTAGTTGGATCATGCATTTATTGGATGGACGATTGTGATTGCGTCAAACGAGATAGACAAAATCATACAACTGGCTGACGAGGCAGCTATGTGGTCGGTGGTGTCGAATCAGTGAGCGACACGTGGAGCTTCAACTGGTACGAGGATCCACTCAGCCCCACACGTTTAAGTATAGAATTAAAAGACTTTTTTTTAAATTAATTCTTGAACTTCCAAAATGCATATCTTGATGTAAAAAATTTACAAAAAGAAACTAAAAATACCCCGTTGCTTAGTGAACAGAGGTAAATAATGTAAAAAAAAATAAAAAAAAAATATTTGGTGTGTATCTGATTTTTAGTTAATTAAATGGCATTTGTAATGTTTTAATTTTAATTAAGTATATAATAATCATCATGGCTTAGGATTTTTGGGGTTCATTCACCATGATAGTGGAGTTGTTTTATGATTTTCCCAAAGTCAAAAAACATCTCTACACATGTAACCCTAATTTCTAAGTTTGGATGATTATTTTACTTAAAATAAATACATAAATTAAAATATAACTACAAAAATTTTGGGATTTATTTTGTTAGGTTTTCCGTAGTTAGAGGACTTCTAGAAAAATATAAGTTAAATTTTAGTGTTTGTATAAATTACTATAGTTAATTAAACCCTAAAAAATTAAAAAAATTAAATAAATTTATTATACTTCAAAAATTAACAAAAATGATTCTACAGTGTAAATAACACTTATTTTACTTCACTGTAATAGTTTGAATTTTATTTGATTAATTTTTATCACTAAAGTTGATTTTTCAAGAAAATGACATTTTGGCATTAAAATAATTATAATAAATTAAATATAATTAGAAAAATTATGAAAAGGGGTTTTATGAGTCCCTTGTAATCAGGACCACTTAAGAAAAATAAAAAAATATTTTTAAATAAATACTTTATTTTAAAGCCTATTTTTGAATTAAGAAAAAAAAAATATTTAGAAAATTTCAAAAATATAAAAAATGATTCAAAATATTCCTAATTACTTACTGATTACTTAGGACCCACAAAAACATTTCTCATAATTTTTCTATGTTAAATATAAATTTTTAAAGACTAAAAATGCATTTTCTCTAATTTTCCATTAAATCAATTATAATAATAAATTAAAAATCACAAAAATTATAAGTTTGTTTCTCTGAGTTTTTTGAACTTAGAGAGATTTAATAAAAAATATAAAGAAAATTAATTTTTTTAATTAAAGCATATTTTCTATTTATTTAAATTACTAAATTTGATAAATAATTATAATTATTAAAATATAATTTGAAAAGCTATAAAATTTTCTACAAGTGGTCCTATGACATAGGTGAACCTCTTATAATTTTCCCATGACAAAAAACTTTATTTTTATCTGGTAAATATATAAAAATTGAAAATCATATTTTCTAACTTAAAAAAAAATATTTAAACTAAATTAAATTTAGAAAAACCATGATATCTTAGTTGACCCATGAATGGGGTACTCTAAAAATTTAAGTCATTTAAATTATACTTAATAAGTTATGGAGTAAAGAGAACCAAGGGTAAAATGTTCATTTTAGATTTTTGGTGCCTTAATCAAAGTTTAGGATCAACCATGATTTTGATCTTAATGAATTCTTTTGGATGTTTGAAATATAATGGGAAAAAAGGTAGAAATCAATTTGCCACCTTTTCATGATGAGGGTAAAATTGTAATTTCTTAAATTATCAAGATTTGGAAGTTAATTAAAATTGGATGATTCTAAAGTGACAGGCTTAGGCTAGGAAGATGATTATTCACTTATTTTAAGCCCACAATTGGCGATAATATGATCTTTAAATTATAATACGTATCACTTAAATTAAAATTTTGATAATTGCAACTTTACTCATGAAAATTATTAAGGGCTTCGTAGTGAGCTAGTCTTGATATTTAAACTTGTTTAATGAGGTTTAGAGAGGGTAAGATGATTGGTAATCAATACTTTTAAACACTACAAGCCCAACTTTAGTGGTGGGTACAAAATCTTTAATGACTTAAGCTTGACCTAGGACCATCTACTTACATAACTTCTAAGTAAAATATCAAATCATTAATTGAGTACCATATTTATGGGATAATTGAAATATCAGGTTCACTTAGCATAAGGTGTATCGACTCATTGAAATTAAATCTAAAATTTGATACAATCAATTGAACAATATAATAAGTTCAAACAAACTCGAAGTACTTTAAAAGGAATTTAAAAGTTGTCAGAGATTATCCCTTAGAGGCTTTTATATCCTTTGGGATGTTTGGAAGGATAATTGAACTTATTATACTCTATACAGAAGGTCATCCATTAAAAACTTTAGGGACTCACCAAGTGATATCTTAGGGTTTGGTAGCTACACCATCATCTACTCTGTCAATTTACTTAAATTTACTACAAAATTATATATACCTATTGCAAGTTCTAACATTTCAGTGGAAGCAACGAGAGGATGACATATATGCTTTTAAAACCAAACCATGAAACGGGGCAATACGAAGCTAAAACAGAGCCAAACAGAGCAAAATGATGGAGCTGCTGTAGGGCAGTGTCGACGGTGCTAGAATGGGCGCCGATGGCGCCTGAGTCCAGAGAATGATGAGAAAGGGTACCGACCGCGCTC